>JAPMOB010241297.1:0-21470 GCA_029875015.1 Lepomis gibbosus
TTAGGTACCGAGATGAGATCCTCAGACCCCTTGTGAGACCATATGCTGGTGCGGTTGGCCCTGGGTTCCTCCTAATGCAATACAATGCTAGACCTCATGTGGCTGAAGTGTGTCAGCAGTTCCTGCAAGAGGAAGGCATTGATGTTATGGACTGGCCTGCCCGTTCTCCAGACCTGAATCCAATTGAGCACATCTGGGACATCACGTCTCGCTTCATCCACCAATGCCACATTGCACCACAGACTGTCCAGGAGTTGGCGGTTGCTTTATTCCAGGTCTGGGAGGAGATCCTTCAGGAGACCATCCGCCATCTCATCAGGAGCATGCCCAGGCATTGTAGGCAGGTCGCACAGGCACGTGGAGGCCACACACACTACTCATTTTGACTTGTTTTAAGGACATTACATCAAAGTTGGATCGGCCTGTAGTGCGGTTTTCCACTTTGATTTTGAGTGTGACTCCAAATCCAGCCCTGCATGGGTTGATAAATTTGATTTGACATTGATAATTTTTGTGTGATTTTGTTGTCAGCACATTCAACTATGTAAAGAAAGGAGTATTTAATGAGATTATTTCATTCATTCAGATCTAGAATGTGTTATTTTAGTGTTCCCTTTTATTTTTTTGAGCAGTGTATATAAAATCATTACCAATAATTACTACAGATATCTAAACAGCAGTGTTCACTCTCTGTAATGCAAATTTGTCAGCAACACACATACATTTTGTTCCATCCCTTTGAGAAATTCCTTTATGTAATTTGTTTGAAATTTGTAAAACCAATCTTTTTTTAGGAGTTTGTGTGAATAAGTGCAGAACCATTTATTATTAGTAATAAGTTGAGACAGAGGATACAGTTACTAGAGAGAGAATGACAGACTGTTTTCATTCTCTCTTTGTATTACATTTATTGAGAAACAGCTTCCATTTTAAAAGTCTGCAACCTGCTTGAAAAATCTTTATTGTGTAAAGTTCAGACTTCCTATAGAGCTAAAATTAGCATTTTCCACTGAGTGGTTGATGAACCAGAAACTGACTGTCTGGTATTCTCTTATATTTACCTTTGATATCTGATATGTTCAGTTTATGTACATTGGTACATCTTGGACAGGTCGCCAGTCCATCGCACGGGCACACATATTGAAAACATTCACACCTAATTTAGAGTCACCAATTAACAAGAATGATCCAGTAAATATGCAGTTAGGTTAACTCCTTTTCATCTCAACATATTGCTCACTAACCCAACATTTATTTTGCTCTCTGCAGTGTCTTTATCAGTGTTTAGAACAGATTAAAAATGACACAGTGTTATGGGATTAGACTAGTCCTCAATAGCGGCAATAGCAAACCGCTGTGTTTTTGCATGTTGGCATGTTTGCAATTTTGTGCCAGCATTGATAATAGGCTGTATATAAAGCCTTGGGTTGGTTATCAGCTTTGAATCTCACATTCGTGTGAGGCTTTGATGATTAGTTTGATCCCCTGAGATGATAAATCGGCTTCCATCACACGATCTGTTTGTTGGGTAATATTGCACAGGATGTATGAGCAGTCTTGTGTGTGCATACCCATTTGCGTGACATCTCTTTGGGCTTGGCATTTTCCACCTCTTTGAGTTTTATGTCTGCTTGCTAATTGTTGTGACTGGGTAGAGCAGGACAGGCGGTGAATTAACAATGCTTTTATATAATTGTGCGTGTGTGTTTATGGGTATGTGTTTCTATGCTTATGTGTATTTGAGGCTACACAGAGCTGAGGCCACAACAACAAGCAGACCTTTGAATCTGTTCAACTGCACCACGTCTGGCACCAGCTGCACAGTGATCACCGGCTCATCCGTGAGGTTCTACTTTTGTATCACTGTCACAGCACACGGTCACAGCGAGGATATAAAATCAGCATGTCGGTGTCAATCTGGTAGGACTGAAGGTAAGGCTGTTGTGCTTCTCCTAATAGCACGCTTATTGTTTCTTTCTTCCTTCTGTCTCATTGTTCTCTCCCTGTCTTTCTCAGTGATGTTACCTCCTGTGACTTTGGACAGCATAAAACCAGTCGATGGGACACCTCAGTGTCTGAATGTAGTCTGGAACCCCAACTTGTCTGTTCCTGAGTTTCCTGTGTCTCTCTCTGAAATCGGAGCAGGAAACCTGACATCCCAAATTGAGTTCACACCACAGGGACAGGTCTGCCATTCCCAAATATGCTGAAACACAAAAAAACAGACCACACCTCTGCATGAATGCACATTCATTCATAAATTAAAGGTGCAAGGTGGCATTTTAAGATAAACAACCCACATCAGTGGTGCCATTTCTCAAAGTGACGACCACACCCTTTTGATGTTTTCTAATGTTAAAGAGATCAAACAGGTGTCTCATCAAATCTGAGCAAACTGTGTAAAAAACTGCCTAGCTTGCTTCCCTGGTTAATGAATAGACTGTAACTATGTATTATTATTAAAATGCTTCATGTAGCACCTTTCAAAAATAAAGACAAATATGTTTCTTTACGTTAATCCTCTGTCCTGATTCTCTTTCCTATACAGTTCGATGTTCAGGTCAAAAATGTGACTGTGACAGGCCTCAGCTTCCTTGCTTGTGTCTTCAGACCTGACACCTCTTACACTATCAGGCTTCGTCACCGCTACCAGGGCCCACAGAGTCCCTGGAGCCTGTGGAGCAACGCCCTCCAGGCAAGGACTGGAGAGGACGGTGAGAGTTGACAAACTTGTGTTTGTTGAAAGTCTTAATCACTATAGTCCTACTTAATAATGAAACCAATGCTGGTTCCTAGCAACAAAGATAACAAGAACACTCACAAATACAGCAATTTCAAGTCGGTGTTGGGTGGGACTGCCCCTCAGCAGAGGACCAGGCTTTAAGCCACCATAGGTTTAGAATTATGTGTCTGCGAAGGAAAACATCAACGCCTCTGCAGAACTATGCAGAGAAGGACGTTTAGAGTAGTATTTTGTACGGACCTACGTGAGCTAATTGGTTGGTCCAACATCTTTCGGGAGGTGAGTTCAAAACAGAAAAAAAAGGCAGAGAAACAGAAAAGAAGAAACACCATGCATGTTGCCTACATGGAAATGGGTGCAACATATTGCAGCCTTCAGTAAAGCAGCCCTACTGAGGTGCAGGTGTCTTTTTGTGATAATCGTCATAAAAGTGTCCTTGTGGCTTAAGATATGATAAGATATACGTTATTGTCCCCGAAGGGAAATTTGTTTTAGACTCTGTTCATTCTGCAGCTTTACAAAGACAACACAAAATACAGAAATAAACATCTCTCAGCACATGTTCTCATGCAACACCTGCTCTCATATACATTATATAAGCAGTTACATTATATAGTAAGCACATTAACTCCTTCTTCCAATGGCAGTTTTTGATTGAACAACCCTGTTGGCTGCAATTCCCATGAATGTTGCACAACCCTTGCGCAATGAGATATTACACATTCCTAATAGCCTATGTATTGCACAAATGACATATTGAACAATCCAATATGTGCTGGTGTGTGTGCTGTTGTCAGCAAATAAGTGACACAAAGGTGAAAGACATAAATGAACCTACGAAACATCTCCATCTCATACTTTCACTGTAATGCACCTATGCAAGGCATACGTGAAGACTTGTCTGGTTTTCACTGCTCTTTTCTGCTGTATCTCCTTCAGATTTATCCATAATATTTTTTCCTCTCTCCATCTACCAGCTCCATCTGCAGCACCAGCCTTCTGGAGGCAAATGAGACACACAGACAAGAATGGTTGGAGACTCGTGTCACTACTCTGGAAGGTGTGTGTGTGTGTGTGTGTGTGTGTGTGTGTGTGTAATATTTTGTGAATGTGAGGGGTTGAGAGTTGGAGTTTAATCAGTTTTGAATGTGATTACTTTTTAATCACCATCTCCTCACTGACTGTGCCTAATTTGTTTTCATATCTTCCCAAAATGATTTATTGCTTATTCGTGATTCAAGCTGAAAGCGTACCTGACTGAAAAAGAAAGAAAGTATTTTAACTTCTCTTCATAAGAATTTCTCCATCATCTCACAGCAGCTCACTTTTCCTTTTTGCTTTCTGTTTTTTCTCGTGTTTATGCCGGTCAGCCCTTGCCTCGCTTTCTAGCCCGTGGAAGGGTCCTCTTCTTCAATGTGACTTGTCAGACAGAAAGCGCTCAGGTCCTGAAAGATCACGGGAGCTGCAGAGATTTGCACAACACAAATACTTCCTGTAGCCTGCTCGTCCCTGCCGGACGATGCTCCTGCGCTCTGACAGCCTCCACCGCTGCGGGGACCTCGCCAGAAGCCAGAATGTGGCTCCTTGGAGCTTCTGAGACAAGTAAAGTCTCACTTAAATTCCAAGATTCACCTGAAATTTAAGTTACTTCGATCAGTTTAAACAGGTTTTTCACTGCGGTTTACAGATGAAAAGTGATGAAAGTCCAGTTCTAATTCACTTTTTTCTGTAACTTCCCAAAACAGACAGTCCTGCAATCATGCCCACCTTATGTACTGATTGGCCAAGTGTGCAAAGTTTCTTTCAAGTTCTCTTTTGTCATTCTCCACAACCCTGCCTTTAATTTTTATTTTGTGAACAACAGACAAAGTGCAGCAACGACAGGTTCACTGTTCTATGTTTTGACATGTAGCCACAGCTCCAGGCTACCTCTGATCCTATTAGCCTGTCTATCACATGCTGCTACTATGCACCTACTCTAATCACATCTCAGTAGACCAGGTTGGACATTGAAATATAAGAAATGTGTAGCAACTTGACACTATTAATATAGCTAGAGTGGATGCAACTGCTCGCTCTCTGTGCCATTATTCCCATTTGTACACATGTAAAACACAAAAAAAGTCTTTTGTGCAAGGCTGCAAAGACACACAAAAAAAGACATTTGGAAAGATTAGAGAAGCAGTGAGATCCAGCCAGAACGAGGCGAATGACGGCAGGCGTTTCAGAACAGGACTAAGCATTTTTTTTTCTTTATCTGTTAGTTAGATGAATCTTAGTATGAACCAGTTCATTTCAAGGATACTGCACTCATAAAACACTATTCCAATGTTTCCCACAGGTGTTCTGATTCACATCAAACCTTTTAGTGACCCTTCATGCTCTGTATGAAGGCATCTTCATTTGTTATGTTTCTTCACTGATTTATTCAGGTTTTTCCATTTATTTGTTCTGTGTCTGTACATTCCTATGTACCAGAATTTTCCCCTGGTTTCCTGTGGCATGAGGACTGTGCTCCCTGGAGTTTACAGTAAATAATAAAGAGGGTTCAGATTATTTTTCCATGAGTGCTTTTTAAGCTGTAAAGTTTGCTCTTAGGTTCATTATGACATTAACAAATACCAGAAAAAAACACATTAAAAACACAGTAGATCATCACAATATTAAACTTCTCCAATCAGGCATTTGTTTTTTACTGTACATAACCCCATGCCTAAAACTTCTTTCTCCCTTATTTCTCTTCAGAGCCACCACCCCTTAGCCAAATCACTGTGAGTCCACTGGGTGACAGTGGTTTGGATGTTCGTTGGATGGCTCCAGTTAATTGGTCAACGCGTGGCTTTGTAGTGGAGTGGTTTGCTGCCAGAGAGATAAACAGCAGCATCCTATACTGGGAACGGCTGAATAGGTCCTGTACAGCAATGGTCATCACAGGTAATCCAACAATCCATACAAGAGCTTAATGTGTAAAATATTATGTTCCTTTTGCCTTTATAGAGCTGAAATGAATAAAGTGTTTTTTGTATTCATCAAGGATTACCAATCATGGTTATTTGGACACTGATCAGTACTTTCATCTTTGTGTTGTTTCAGAGGGAGTAAAGCCGTTGGAGCGCTATGTTGTTTCTGTCAAAGCACTGTATGTTGACCAAGGAGCGGGGCAGGACAGGACGGTCCACATTTACACGCGTCAAGGAGGTACGTGATCTTCATGGTGGACGTGTTACCTCATACCTCAATTTTTTAAAGTAGCTTCAGAAAACTCTAATGATTATTTTGTGGGAGTGTGATTGTTCTGTGAAGGTTTGGGTCCTAAGATGACTTCCCCACACACAATGGCTCTCAGCTTCAAGCCCATTCGTAACTACATGATGCAGGACAGTGTATGTGGGTTCGACTCAAAATAAATTACCGTGTCCATGTTCAACATAATGAAGAAACATGTCAAGTAATAGTTTTTGGACAACAGTGGAGTTTTGCTTATTGGTTATACAGCCAATAATTGTTGTTTGTTTCCATGGGATTTGTTGGCAGAAAACAATAAAATATGACATGACTTATACTAGTAGTAAGTATAATGGAGTTAATTCAACTGAAACTGAAAAATTCATGTGATGAAAAGATTGTTTTAAAAAGGCATTGGATTGGTAGTTATATGGATTAGTAAGGTAGTTAAAGTAGTTAGGTATTAGTGAGCTAACCTACTTTCGTTTTTATATCGTGGGTCCTTGCTATACTTCCTTTCTCTTGTCTTCTTCTCTTGTCAGAGTAGGAAAATGTCTTCTCTCCTGCAGCAGTGTGCATAGAGTACACCATTAGAGGCTTTTTATGTGTAAAAGCTTATGACTTGCAAAGGGGATCTGACTTATTGGGGATTTATACCAGGACAATACACTAATAATGTCCTTCCATTAACATCAACAAAACTTTACCTTGAACTCCATCATTTTATTCTATCTAAGGTGGAAAATCTCCCCACAGACACTGTTGTCTTTCACATTTCCTACTTGCTGTTCTATTCCATAGATCCCTCAGATATATCTCAGATATATTCAAGATCCAGCTTCAAACTGGCTATGAGATGTATTTTAAAGTAGTGGATAAGTGATAAGCATTCCTCAGTGACACAGTGGTACCACAAAACGTATAAAGTTTTACCCTTAGAAAGACTAACTGCATGACTAAAGATGTTTGAGAGAACATGGACATGAGATGTAAACCTATTTTTACCCTTCCTTAGGAACTTCTTCGTCTTCGTCTTCGTCTTCGTCTTCGTCTTCTTCTTCTTCTTCTCGCTATGTATATTTTTTTTATGGATTAGTCTACTATTTCTCCGATATCCATTAGGTAAATAAACAGTAATGTGTTTTAAGTTATGAGATTGTATGACTGATGATGCAACATATAGGGGAAGAGGTATATAATGATCGTTTTGGGTGTGTGCATTTTTTTTTTTTATCTAATGTAAAGGACACAGTGTTGTTCAATTTAAAATGTAAACTAATACTCTACTAAATGGCATTTAGTCACTGTTTAGACTGGTTCTGCCAGATATAATCTGTGGCTGACTTTTATCAACCTTAACAAGCATGATGAAGTCATGACAGTGACCCAAGACCAGGGTAGCTTGTTTGTGAGATAACCTACTACTTAAGTTTTATTTAATTGTGAGTGTCTCTGCCTTCATTTGTCAGACAACACCAGATCAGCTTTATCAGACTAGTAGAGAAATAGAGATACATATATCGTTTTCACATGTCTTGTTGTTGATCCCCATTGCTCTTTCCCACTCTCATCTCTCTCTGCCTGTATAGCGCCCTCAGCTGGTCCTAAAGTGGTGGTGCAGCGGATCTCTGGCAGCACAGTCGAGTTCATCTGGGCTCCTGTACCTGTGGAGTTGCTTCATGGTTTCATCTGCAACTACACACTCTACTACTCAGCACCAAAGCAACCAGCCAAGAGTGAGCAATAAACACATCCTAGCCCACTGAGGAAAAGCAGCCCTTTGTTGACATTTGTGGTTTTCAGTTAATTATGAACTTTTGGATGGATTGCCAGTGAAATGTGGTACAGATATCCACATTGCACAGAGGGTAAATCCTAATCATGATGTAGGTCTCTTGTAGTCTTTGGCTAATTATCGAATACTTCCCAAACTAATGACTTTCTCATCAGCCTTACCTGTACATTGTGTTTAGTCTTAACTAGCAAATGTAAGCTAAATTATTAACATTGTAATTTTGAGCATCTTAGCATGCTTAAATTTGCATTTAGCTAGCACAAAGCTGTTAAGTACAGCCTCATAAAGCTGCTTGCATGGCGGCAGACTATTAGTCTAGTTTACTTAGAGACAGTAATGTGCGAAGTGCAGGAACTGACTTTAGCCAATGCTTACAAAATACTGAATCAGAAATACTACATTTGGAACACTTAAATTGTAGTTCTGTGGGAATTAATCTGTTTGCTTCCTTTCAGTTCACAAATACCTTTAAGATATATATCACTCTTTATTTGTCTGTTACATATGTGTGTGTATTGGTATGTTTTTAATGCATTCAGGACATTATCTCAATCCTGCAATAAAACGTCTCCTATTTACCTTATTAGTATTAACCCTAATCTCAATCTAATTAGCAATTGTAACTTTTATCCTAAATTTTTGTTTATAACTTTATGGGAGTGGGAGTCAGTTTATATTACTGTTCAAATAAAAATATACGTACAAAACAAAAACACACTAAAAAACAACCACAGAGACTAGTTACAAATTATTTGGAGATGTTTTAAACACAATGGTATACTTTGTCAAAGGTACTATAGCCCCTGAAGAGATGAGGACCAATAAAAGATTTTTCCTTATCTTTGTTTCCTTGTGAGGGAAAAACTAACACTTTGTTTTTATTATGTTTTTATCCATATTCTTTAATATCACATTTTGTCCATGTTGTACCTGTTCTTGTTCATTCAGGAGTGTATGTGCCTGGTCACGCTCACCGTTACTCTCTAGAGAATCTGTCGCCTGGTAACTACGACATCTTTATGCAGGCGAACACTGACGCTGGAGCTGGCGCAGCTGGGCCCATCGCTCAAGTGCACATAGGTGAAGACTGGACACAGAATCACTATACCCACAAAGTAAAAACCATACATTGATAGATCTTTAACTTAAGTGTGTGTGTGTGTGTGTGTGTGTGTGTGTGTGTGTGTGTGTTTGTGTGTGTGTGAAGGACCTGAGGAAATTTCACTAGTGATGTATACACTCCTTCCTCTCATCCTGACTTCACTGACGCTGGTGCTGATGGCCTGCCTGGCACAGAATAAGATGTAAGCACCAATAACATTAACAACACAAACACATACCTACTCAGAGCTCAGTGTCCTACTTTTACTCTTTTACCTACCTATTTTTTTTTCTAATTACATAATGCTTTTCCTAACAAATAACCTTGTAGGATGAAACAGAAGCTGTGTCAAGAGATTCCAGATCCTTCCAATAGCAGCTTGGGCCACTGGATCCCCAAAACTACTTTGGAGGTAGAGTCTTATGTTTTAATGTGACCTAAAGGATGGTTGGTATGCATTGGTAACCGTAGGCCTCCATGACTTCTAGATATTAAACAACAAGAAACAGTTTAATTCTGTCACACTTTTGACAACAAGAAACCTCAGGAATTTTAAAACTGATGTCAGGCAATCCACAATTTCAATTTTCAACCACTAGATGGCATCAAAAGCCCAATTTCAAGCCTTTAAACCTCACTGACCAGCAGGTGGGTTACATTGTTCTGACAGTAGTAACAAGGAAACTGGATTCACAAACCTGTAGAATAGCTGTTCGTGCTGTTGTTTTGTTCCTCATACCAGTAAGAAACAAAATAATTAAATATCTACATTATGTTGACAGAGGACGTAGACTACAGTTACACAGTTACAGATCTAGTAAACATACAGGTAGAGTCCCCAACATTAAGGTGGGGGGATATGCTATAATCAAAATATTTTTATAATAACGTACCCAATTGACAATCTGTAAGGTTCATCATAGTGATGAACAAACAAAGAATTATCACCTGAATCTGCAGCTCCCATTGGCTTTTACAGAACAATTGGGCAAGTCTCAGTTCATTATTTAGCTCTGTTTAGCTATGTTCACTCAGTGTTGTTTTTGGCAGCAGCAGGCAGCTGTTTTCAGTGAAAAAGCAATTTTTAAAAAACACTGAACACAAACTCCTCAACATCAAGCACCGGACAGACACAGTTAGCCACTAGCTGGTGATAAAAGTGGAGCATTTAGTAGCTAAAGAGCCGGATATTTCCCTCAAGGGTTGGTACAGACCAAAAAGTGAGCTAAAAAGCATGCATTGGACTTGCCAGGTTACCAGAAACACAATTTCAAATTTATGAAACTCCTGGATGTGTAAGTAACAAGTTTTTAACTTAAAACCTTCTGCTATGTCCATATTGTGTTCACAGCTTGTTTCTGCTGCCCCTAAGTGGCCAAAAATAATTTGGTTGTTGCAGGTTCGAAGGGAGGAAACTAATTTAAAATGTGGATTTTTGTTTTTCAACTCAGAGTGTGAAGCAGCCTGCAATGGAAGAGAAGACCAAAATCAAATACTCTGAAGTTATTTTGCTTGGTGAAAATTTGCTGCAGAACTCCGACACAGATCAGGACCTTCACTATAAAAGTGTCTGTAATCTGCAAAACAATTCCTCTCCCTGCTACTCTCTGCACCCAGTTTTGGGGACTCAGACACCTCAAAATAGCATAAGATCAGAGCAGAAGTGCACCAAAACCTTAGTCAAGATGACCTCCAACACTGATCTATCCTCCTGCCCCACCATCTACTCCAATGTCCTCCTCTCTCAGACCCTCAAAAATCTATCTACACCCCTCCTATCCCCCCAGTCCAATGACTGGCAGCACAGCACTGTCATTGTTAATGATGTCCAGCTAGGTGGAGACAATGAGCCGTCTATTTCTCTGCAGAGCAGGAGCGCCACAAAATCAGGTTCACCCCTTTCCCAACCGGATGAATTGAAAACCTTCCGACTTTTTCTGAGACAACATCAAAGCCCCGTCTCCTTCTCTGAATTCAGTAGCATCTATCATTCCACCGTCTTGCTTTCTCGCCAAGCTGAGGTCACATTGCCCCAACACCCTTTTTCTCAAAGCCTCTACAACTCTGTCCCGTCGCTTCAGTCTGACACCTTTACTCGCACCAGTCTTTTTTCTAATACGTCATTGTCACCTTTTCCTCACTCTGTTTTTGTGGATTTCTCATACTGTCCTGTGGAGTGTGATCCTTATATTTCCGCTGCTGTTTAGTTGCATAGCAGAGAAATAAAACGGCGATTTGTTTCATTGCAGTGTCCATAACGAAAATGCACAACCCTTTCACTTGACAATAGCATTGGAAACAAATTTTGTAATCATTTTACATCTGAATAAGAGTAAGAGATTAGATTAGAGACAAAAGATAAGAGACATTTTTTAATGATCAGTATCCATAAATGTTTAAAAGGAATAACTTTAGGAAATACGCTTATTTGCTTTCTTGCTGAGATTTATACCACACTCATGTCTGTCTCTTCAATATGAATATGGAGCCAGCTGCTAGTTAACTTAACTTAGCATAAAAAATGAAAACAAGGGGAAACAGCTAGCCTGGCTCTGTCCAATGGTAAAAGAAACTGGCCTACATGCACCTCTAAAGCTCTCTAATGACCATGTAATATCTCATTTGTTTGATCGATACAAAAAACTGAGTTGTAAAAACAACAACTGTGGTTCTACAGGGATTATTTGCTTTCCTTCAGACAGTTAGCTGTTTCCCCTTGCTTAAAGTCTTTAAGCTAAAGCAGCCCGCTTGCTGTATCTTCAGATTTACCATACAGATTCCAGAGTGGTATCAATCTTCTCATCTAACTCTCGGCAAGAAAGCGAATTTCTCAAAACATAGAACCAATATTTTAATTATATCCATTTTGCTTCAGTTTGACAAGACAAAACATGAAAAAGTGAATAGGTGGGTGAATTTTTTATAGACATTGTCGTATTTATGATTGATTGTATTAAATTTTGAACATGTTTGATCATCTGTGAAGGTTTTATGATGTGTTTTTGGCATTGTGCTGCTTACTATACACAGCTGATGCATACTGTACAGTATGTTTGAGCCTTGATGACACAAAACACTGCCTGTAACACAGTCTTCTACTGTGATTTTTGAGAATGCCTGATTTATTTTTCTTAATTCAGTGCACCTTCATTTATGGAAGTACTATTATACAGCTAAAACCGACGAAAGCTCTACTTTGGGGTTATTATTGTGTGCATGAATTTTCACCTTACCATTGAAGTAACTTAACACTGCGAACAAAGACTAGCTAGATTGCATGCCAGTTAACATCATTTAATTTCTTCCTGTGTACTTTATCCATCATCCTGCTGGTTGGTTTCTCCTGGTGGCAACTGTTTTTCTTTGTTGATGCAGTTTTTCTTGACTCCTCTGTTGCGCACATGCAGTTTGGACAGGGACTTTCTCACCTTGTCAGAGTTCTGTTAGGTGCCTCATGTTGCTTGGGAAACTCACATACCTCAAATTCAGACCTCTTTTATGGCTTAAGTGCTGCTGACTGGATTTCAGCCTTTCAATGAGCCACCTTAACTGTGATTACTTCAGAAGTTCTTTTCAGTTTACATTATTTGCATGTTTGAGCATTAAAATGTGCAGTCAATACATGATCCACTTTTTCAACATTAAAACAGTGCATATGCTTTGTGATGATGTAATTTTTGGATTGATGAGTTATTTTTTCTGCATAACTTGTGTGGATGAAGTTGTTTTCAGCCGAGCAAATTACTTTGATATCTTCTGGAAAGGTTTTTTTGTTTGTATTCTTTCTATTCTTTGCTTATATTCTTTCTATTCTTTTTGTTTGTAGCCCTTACTCACAGCAGGAAAAGCACAGGAGTTAGTGATAACATTAACTATGGCTCTGTTTTATTTCAAGTGTCCCAGTAAGTCCTGACAGTGTGCCTAGTGTGCAGATAGCAGAACCTGAAACTGAAGCAGCTAAATAGAGTTCAACTATTATTCATTGTATTATTTACATGTGTGCTTTTCCTACTTTGCCTATAAGTAAAACCTGTGTGTATGGAATCCCATGACTGCCAAGAAAGGAAAAAGATAGATGAAATGACAAAAAAGAATAAATACTCATTCTAAATTACAGTTATTTGATATGGATCAAAACACAGCACAACTCATCTCTATAACAAATACATAATATATTTTGACTAAGAGTGGAGGTTGCACATTGAAAAAACTAAATTGATTGAAAAAACTAAAATTGTTACATTGAAGAGTTTGATTCCCACTAGGATTTGCACAAAATGTAACAGAAGGCCCATCGTACTATATTGATTTTGGATTAATATCACTTGTTTATGCCCAAAATTTAGGAAGGTCTTTTCTGACGGATTCTAAAAGTCACGGATGACATAAACACTGACATAATAAAGTGGTCATATGCAAATTTTCAGGAACATAATTTTATTAAGGGGTTTTACTGGAATAGGTTTACATGGTTTAATTTTCAAAAAACACCATATTTTTGTTATACTGCACATTGCTGCAACACCTTTTTTCACCCTGTGTGTTGACCACTCCGTTTTTGCTACCGAGTAAAGCATCTCTTCTATTTGAGCTTTGTATTGAGTTGCACTTTTTTTGTACAGTCTATTGGCTTTTGCGAAACTAGACTCTCACCACTTCCACTCCGACACGGAGTGAACTCCGGTTGGAGTCACCAGAAGCCATATCAAGCTCCCAAATCCACATAGGGTATAAATACTGTAGCCAACTTTTGGATGAAAAACCCTCTCCCCCCAGAGTAAATAGGATCTAATGTTTCACCTGTACTACCGCTGGAAAAGTGTGTTTTTACAGTAACAAAACTGAAAGCATTTGTCATTTGTGTTTGTTTATGAACCAAATTATTTTGGTTAGATTTCAAGAAATCTTTAAGACTATGGCTTTAGATATTTACTAAAAAGAAATTATTTTATGAAAAGATTGATATTCACTGTAAAAGAAAAGCCTGTTTAAACCTCTTTATCTTTAAAAAATATTAGGCCTACATTCACAGATACAAAATTTAGTCTGAAGAATTTAAAGTCTGAAGAATTTAAAACAGTAAAAATGTATATTTAACTATTTTTATTAAATGCCTTTGTTGCTTGTTATGTGATCTCACTGCATGCCTAGTTGTGCCATGTTCTGTTATTCTGTCGTTTAATGTAGGCTATTTTGTTTTGGCTGAAGATTTTCGTGTGAGATGAAGTAAGATTCAATAAAAACAACAGTTGTATTGCCTATCAGAAGAGAGCATTTTTTATTGAACACAATATTGTTAACCTGTGAATGTTAATATGAAATGTTAGTGTAGTTTCTGAATTTAAAAATCCTACATGTTAACCAGCGAAGTGACACAGAAAAGAAAGAAAGGTCCACCATCGTGCAGCAGAATGTGTTACACACCTTCAACAAGCCGGCTTCGTTGGAGAACAACTACTCCACCCTCACTGTTTTCGGATGGCACTCAATGTGGTGGACCCTCCGCATTAACACGCAAACGGAGAGGAAGCAGAGAGTTGTGCATGTGCTGCTCTTAAGAACTACTAGCCAATCAGAAGCAGAGTAGAGCGGGTTCTGACAAACCAGAAACCAGGGGCAAGTTCAATCTCAAAATGGTTTGCAACATATATTTAGATTGAAAGACATGTTTCCTTGAAACACTACACAACGTTCCGCATGGGGTTGTTTTCTTCTGTTTGGTGGATGTGTCACAGGTGTAACAGAAGTAAAGCTGGAATACAATCCAGCTGTTTTTAGGCAGTTCAGGCTAGTGTTTTCTGTGGGAGATAGTAACTACCTCTGAGTTGGGCTTTGGACTCTTTCAAAGTTATTACATGCACAAAATATAATGTATAACGCAATAAGGGGAAAAGCAAAAAGCTGGATATGACATCTTTAAATCAAACTCGTGACTTATGTGTATTTATGTCTTGTTGAGTGATGTAACAAGACAACATGTCAAAACTGTGACAAATTAAGTCAGAATCATGAGATGCTCAAAATGTGTTTTTTTTAGGTTCAAATTTGAGATTGTGAGTCAAAAGTTATTATCCCTATACTGTGATCTGTTTTCTTGGTTAGAAAAGGCTTCCATAATGTGGACATAAACAAGTGATAGCCTATCTGAAAAGGCATACTGTTCATCCGTTTGGTAAATACTTTGTGGTGTTAGCCGCCTTCAAAACTTTTTGTCCCCAGTGAATCAAACTTTCGTCTGCCAATCCCTACAAGTCTGAGACCTCAAACACTGTCGTAGGCCTACTATATTCCGTTTTGAGGCGATGTGCAATGCCTTTACCAGAACTTTTAACCACGTGGTTCATTTCATTGCTTGGATTTTATTGCATAAATCCAGAGGGCAGAGAAAGGGAAATAGAGAGAAAACGGGGATTTTTCCTCCGGGAGTATTCGGGAAACCAAATCCTTTCAGATCGCTGTTTGTGCAGACAGACGTCCCCCATGCGTAAAAAAGGCAGGACTCCTCCTGCTCACCTGAAAGAGCAGTGTGCAGAGAGACTGACGAGAGGGCGGGCAGGTAATCCTACACAGAGGCGCAGAGCCGGAAGAACAAGCAGGTCTGCTTGTCCTGATTGCACTTTTCCAATAGTAACTCCAGGTGTTTATTAGACTACAACTCTGCGCTCTGCTTTCTTTAGAAAAACGATTTTTAAAAAAGTGAAGCGGCATCGGAGTAAACATGACAGAGCAAAGAAAGAAGTTGATTCTGATCGTGGTGGATATTCTTTGCGTCTTTGTCGGTGAGTGACTACCCTTGTTCTCCTCTCCTCCTGACAATATGGCTGAAAATATTATCAGTTTCTGTCGAACGCATCTGTGGTGCCTTAACTTGTGATTTTGAATCAGATATAGAACTCCAATGATAAGGGGGAAAAACAACTTTTATTTAAGTATGCACGGTGACGTATGGGATTACCCAACACACGCGCACACTTAGTAGATCTATAACAGTCAATCCACGTGTTGCATAGTGGGTCTTGGATAAGTTTAGAAGAAGTGACTGACACCTGTTTAAAAATGCGCGATCTTCATTAAAATAACGCAACTTGGACAACATTCTGATACAAACACAGATGCAAAGTAGAGTCACTCATAGGCAGTGATTGTACAGTCACTAGTACGCTACAATTAAACAAGTCATCATTGGACTCTATATCTTGTTCAAACAAGCCAAAACAGAGTATTTCCCAATGCTGCTGCTGCGACTTTAGTTGATCTTCCCTGATTTGGGTTCATTTGGGTTCAGATAGAGCATATCCTATCTTATCTCACAATCTGGTGTGTAAGTGCTGAGTTGCTGAGGCCAGTTTGAATTCGTCAAGTTTTGACAGCCCACAGGCTGTGTGTTTGTTGTGTGAAAGTTACCACAAAAGTTAATTTCGCTACATGGGTGCGTACATCTCCACTGTCTCTTTTTTTTCTTTGATAAATAATTAATGATTTTTGTGTATCTTACTTCCTGCACCCCATGGCCCTTTTTCTTTTTTAAACTTAGCATAAGGAGGAAGAGCAAAGATCATTGCCAATGAATCTCTCTTTCTGTGACAGTTAAAATCCTGACACGCGTGTGTGTGTGTGAGAGAGAGAGAGAGTGAGGGCTCTGGTGTGTATGTGTGAATACTGTATAGGGAAGGAAACGGTTTGTTGCGCTTTTGTCCGGACTCAAGAACCCATTAACAGAATTGACATCCTCCAGCTGTTTGTGCACATCTGCTCACATTTCTGGCACCACCAGGCTGACAGAGGTTGTATTTTAGATGATAAAAGAAGGGGAGGGTGTCAGGGATGCTCCTTTCTCACTGAGTTCATTTTCTGTAGATGTTTTTAAGGGTGATGTATGGGGTTAAACTAGAACTTGCCTGCAATGGAATCCCTATGATGGCAGCAAGAAATGAGTGTGTGAGCGCTCATGGACCTACTACATTAGTGAGGTCCAAAAAATGGGTTCTGATGGCTTTGTGGGGACCAAAATGATGGACTACACAAGTTTAAAGGGCTTTTTGAGGGTTTAGATTGGGTTAGGGTTAAGGTCAGGCATGTAGTTGTTGATTGTTAAGGGGCTAGGAAATGCATTACATCAATGACGGGTCCCCACGAAGATAGTGCCACAATGGTGTGTGTGTGTGTGTGTGTGTGTGTGTGTGTGTGTGTGTGTGTGTGTGTGTGTGTGTGTGTGTGTGAATGTGTGTACCCAGTAGTGGATCCATCTGGTGACTGACAGGGATGGATTACAATACGCTCAAAATCTAAGTTCATGTGTGTGCACACCTGAGGAGGAGTACATTGTCAACGCCCTACACATCCATTTTGAAGGGAATAAAAGTGTCTTAAGCTTTAGGCAGTGGTGGGAAGTAACAAAGTACATTTACTCAAGTACTTTACTTAGGTACCCATTCGAGGTACTTGTACCTTTTCTTTTCATGATACCTTCAACTCTGCCACATTTCTGGGGGAATCATTGTACATTTTACTTCACCACATTTATCTGACAGCTGCAGTTGCTTTACAAATTAAGATTTTTGCACACAACATATGAAGTGCTTATAAAATATGACATTTGTTATAAACATTTCATGTTCCAGTTTCATATGTAAGGATTTCATCCTTTGCCTTTTTAATTATTTTAATGATTTCAATGTATTTATAATTCAGAGGTTTGGTCAGATAGAAAAAGTATGTTGTAGGTGTCACTTTGGGCTCTGGTTTATTGTAATGAGTATTTCTCACAAATTTTTCTAACCAAACAACCAATTAATTGAGAGAATAATCAGCAGATTCATCCATAATGAAAATAATCATTATTTGCAGGCCTAAGTAGAATAGTTCAAAATGAGCTCCACCTCAACCAGCAGCTGCTTTTTACATTTAATGCATGAGTAATAATAGTTGATATAATATAATAAAATAATATAGTATAGTATAACAGTCACACGGGGCATTTTTCTGTATTGAGTATTTTTCAAGTAATTATGTCAAGTAATAATGTTTTCATGATTACATGAACCACATAGAAAGAACTGTTAAAATTAAGTAGTTTAACATTTAAGAGTGTACATAAATGTAACATTTATTACATTTACACGATTATTGACTCGTCAACTAAAGATTCCACTTCTTAGTGAGACAAAGCTGTAGAGTACATGTTTTTATCATCTCACAATCATGGTGTGTCAGGGGTGGGAAAGTGCCAGTCAGAGGTGAACGTTAGTCAAACTGTAAGGATTATATTTTTAAGATGTCATGCTCTGAATCATTTTGTATGAGTCGATTAAAAGTGGCTGAGAGATCCAATCTGCTGTTACAGTAGCAAGTGAGCTTATAATGTACTTTTTATAGACAAAATTAGCAGATATTAATGATCTTAAAGAATGTGGTTTTGAAAAGAAATACACTTGAATATGTATAGCAATATAATGCATGGATCACTCTATGTTTTGTATTCTTATTATATGCTGTGTTTTAAGCTCACTACTTTATGTGGGCCGGGTGGTCATTTTATATTCTATGTTTTTATTCTGTGAGTGTTAATGTTGTTGTAAAGCACTGTGTGACTTGTGTGAATGTGATGACCAAACTCAGGCTGCGACATAGTTGATTAATCTGTCAATGGAAAGATAATTATTTGCAACTGATCTCAGTGCCTTGAACTCAACAAATTTACTATAATTTACAACAAGGAAAAGCACCAAACCTTAACATTTGTGATCCTTAGTGACATTTTAATCACAAGATGTCTTGTCTGTGCTTTGCCTGCTTTTGCATGAAGTTTTCATAACCAGGTTTACAATAACAGGAGGATATACAAACACATATCCATGTCTGATCTTTTCATTTTTGTATCTTCATTTTTTTACTCCCTTGTTGCCTTGTGTTTTTTTCTCATTTAGAGAACAGTGATCTGCTGTGGTGTGTGTGTGTATGTGTGTGTGTGTGAGAGACAGAGAGAGAGATACAACTGGAATGTGCTGAGTGTCCAGATTGTAATAGATCTGTGATTCAGCTTAGTGTTTTATTTCTCCCTCTTCCCCTCTGCAGTCAAACGTCCATCCTGCCATTATTTGTTACCACTGCACACAGTAGATACAGCACAACTTGCAAACATACACACAGAGACACTGTACTGCACACCCAGTCCTCACTTTTATACATATATGCCAACCAGCACAGAGTCTCTTGTTACCATAGACTGTATAATTGTTACAGTGTCTGCATGACAATCAGGCTACAGTTACATTTCGCATCATCAAGATTGTTAAAATGAACTTTTATGAGAACAGGGCGTTCTGTTCATATTGTTTCACTTTTCCCCCAGCCTACATCTTTTCTTACACACAGTGTATCTGAACTCTGTCTAGGTTGTATATATTTAATTTCAGACAAGAGTATACAAGTTCATGTTTCTTGTTTAAAGGAAGCATTTGGAAAATAACCATATTTTCTTTTTTAGGAGAGAGTTCAATTAGAAGATTGATACCACTCTTATTCATTTTTTATATTAATTTATAAATGAACATCAGATTTGATTGGAATATAATGAAAAACTATAAAGACCCTAGAAATAAATTTAGACCTTGGTCCCTTCATCGGAAACTCAGTGAGTCCTTGTTCCGCAGTATAGTTCCTTTGGTGGAAACGCGAATTAAGACGATATACTTAGCTTAGCTTAGCATAAAGACTGGGAAAAGAGGGAAACGGCTAGCTAAGCTCTGTCTGAGAGTAACAAAATCTCTAAATTCCACTAATTAACACATTAAATATAATTTAATTCTTACAAAAAAGTGTGCTAACAATACATGGTTTTCCGGGGGTTATGAACTGGCCAATTAGCTAGCTTTAAGACTGGAATCAGGGAAACTACTCTTTGGCCAAGAAGTAATCTGGTACATAAGGATGGCTAACGGTTTGCAGCTCTTTCTGGTCTTTGTGCAAAGCTAAGCTAAACTTTTCTTGACTGTAGCTTCATATTTAGCTTACAGAGATGTCAGTAGTAGTGGCAAGAAGGTGGAATAGCATATTTATCATGACTCTGTTTCAAAAAACCTTCTGTTCCCAGTTGTTTACTTCACAATGCTGAACAAATCCATCTGAATAAACAGTATGAACTCATTGCTTTCAGCTTTGACACTGTTTTAATCAGAGTTTGGCTCCATTTTAATGGTGTTTGTACATTATGAGACACTGAAGAGCTGCAGTCTTTCTGACTGCCTGTCAGCAAGACTGAGCACAGCTGGTGCTGCACTTTTCAACTAGACAGAGGTCATTGGGATATTAGTTTCACAATCACTGTTTAATTAATTTTTATAACTGTGGTAGTTCTGTTTTGATTCAGTGAAGGCACCATATCTGCTCCGGAGTGTTTGTTTAATAATGATGCCAATAATTCTTACACAAATTGGATTTACTGTTGATAGTTTTCGATTTCCAGTAATTTCACTTCATTTGTAGCACTCATGTGGTTACTTGGCAGGATAAAAGGAACCATATAATGTGTTTACAGTTAAAAAAATTTCCAATGTTTGGTGTCTGGAGCCAAACTCAGAGGGGCAGGTCAGCAACCTCTTAAACTTAAAAGCAAATACCGGTCATTCTGAAAAATCACTTGTCAGTCAGATGATCTTTGACAGTTCACTTCCTACTTTGTGAGCTTTGAACAACTCACTTTAACATATATACACACATACAACTCAGTGTTAACATTTATATCCTGATCAGTAAGAAAATCTGCAATAGCACTGTATATCTCAATGTCCCCACATTGCCTTTAAGCATTCATTATTTATTTTAGCATTATCAAGTTATGTTTTTTCACTTAATGTTATTTTTATCAGTTAATTTGCTGGATTATATGTGTTGATGATAAAATAAAGCACTTTAAAAGCAATGGGCTTCTTTATTTCATGTATTTCTGGCTAAAACAGGTTGTTGGTGCAGGAGAAAGTTGGGTGACACAGTTATGTTAAGTGTCTGTTAATGGGAACCAGAGTAACTAAAAGGAAAAATAAGTGGTAAATGACAGTGAATAATGACAGTTGTTTTAAATTTGCACATATTATTAGTGTGATAGATGGTTAGGAAATAGTAAAATGCCCATCACAAGGTCCAAGGTGATAAAATGTCTTGTTTTGTCAAACCAATGGTCCAAAACCCAAACATCTTCAGTTTACTATCATAGAGGAATAAAACTGATTCTATTTTTTGCTTTAAAAAATAAATTTAATCAGTTGTAAAAGTATTTTTAGAATCATTTGGCAATGGTAAGTGATGACACAAAATAAACTATCTGAGAATTGGCATTGAGGAAATGAGAGGGTTTTTTTTTGCTTGTGTAGCTATGAATACATCGTCACTCTTTTATAATTTATTAACCCTAACCCTATCACAAGATTTAGGATTTAACTGAAGTGTTTCGGAAACGTCAGGGGTTTTGTAACAGAATTGTTGAGGTGCAGAGGCCAGCTGCAGAATGTTATTTATGTTCCATTTTAACATTTTGCTGACATGTTTGAGATGCTTCTCCAACCGTTTCATTAACACACATGCAAACACACACGGACACACACACACAC
>JAPMOB010241301.1:0-20960 GCA_029875015.1 Lepomis gibbosus
ATATATATGTGTGTGTGTGTGTGTGTGTGTGAGACTGTATGTGAGTGCGATCATGAGCCACAAAGTGCTGAAATAATTCAGATGCATGATCAATTTCTATTACTGTGGGTGATGATAAGCTGTGGGAAAACAGATTAAACCTGGCATGTACCTTGGTAGTATTCACAGCTGGTTAGTGTGTCCATTTATTTATAGAATAATATTTCACTGAAGTGATTCTTGGTGGCACATACTCTATTCACAAAACAGTGCTCTGCTCAGCTTAAAATGCAATGTAATGCTTTGAACATCACCAGCAAGCAAATACTCTGCAAAACACCCTCTTATCACCCAGTTTTTGTCAGTCTTTTTTTTCATACAAGTGAAAAAAGCATGCCAGTGCAGTAAGTATTTAACCAAAAGAGAATTAGCACCCACCTCTGACCCTCCTCTTAGCTTTACAAAACGTTTTAGTTTGTTTTTTTGGTTTAAATAAAACAAGTACAACAGTAATTAGAATACTTAATTTGTGTACAAAATACATTTTGTATTTTTCTTTCACAAAATGTTCTTAAAACTCAAATCTAGATGTAAATGATGCAACACAATTTAGTTTTTCTTTCAGTGTACAGAAAATCTGTACAGCATGTCTTGCATTAAATATAGACAGATGCGTAGCTTTAGCATGCAATTTACCTTTCTGAGAGTTTTCAGAAAATGCACATTCTTTTTAAAGACTTGATATTATTGCATTTACTTTGCAGTAATGCTCTGACATAGGTGTTTTTATTAGATACATTTTTCTTGTCAAATGATGGAAATATATGTAATTTTTTATTTGCTTTTTACTCACTCATGTCAGTTGTCAGAATATGTTTCTATGTGTAGAGCGCAAAACCCTTTGGAGTAAATAGAGATTTTCTTTTTTTCCCTGTCAGATTGGGCAAATCTTCCCAGCTCACTTACCCCAGGCCTATACACAAACAGTTGACAGGCAAACTGCATGATTCAGATGAGTGACCCCTTGGAAAATAAGGGAGCACACTTGGCAGTTTCAAGGCTACTGAGCTGCATGGCATTTGAAAGCAGAAAATTATGTTGTGTTTCACAACACAACTTTCATCAGATCAGAGAGATACGGTGATAAATATGTCAGGAGTTTGGAAGTATATTTAGATATTTACTTTAGGGGAAATGTGTGATATGTATAGTAGAACATAATTGAAATGTCATATTTTTAAAGGAGAGTTTTAATCTTTTCCAATTAGATGATGCTACTGTATGACTAATTGACAAATTGCACTGCAGAAACATCCATCATGCATTCATCAATCTTATGTTAAATCTGTTAAAGCTTAAAATCTGTGTGACATATCATTCCACTCCAATTCATATGCATGTGATGGATAAAATATTAGTAGGATATGCATCATCAAAGGACATTTTTTCACCTGTGTTTATCTTGCTATGAAAAGTCAAAGTGTTTGCTGTGAAAAAATACTTTACAGTATTGTGATGTACCTGGTAATCTTGTAACTGCAATAGTTACATATTCTCTATTTTCTATACTTCTGTCGTAAATCTCTTTAAACGATTTTTCTAAATATGTTTCAACATTTTTTCTTTATAGCTTTTTGTAGTTTCTATGATGCAAATATTTGTTTTTTGTCAATGTATTTTGAGCATCTTAATGAAATTATTTTGTTCAGTTAGTTGAATGTGAGATGAGATAATTTGATTATAATTTAGTTAATAACAAAACAACCCCCAAAACAAACACATTCATAGCTGAAACAGTGGCCTGCTACTTAGCTGACTGGTGAGGAACAATTACAGCAACAAAAAAGAACTTAGTTAACATGCTAAACAACCACACCAATCGCCATCCATAGTTTACTTGTTACAGCACTCTGGAGCAGCAGCCAAGTCAGAGAGAAGATACACAAAACAGAAAAGACATGGACCAGTCCAACAAGTTTTTTAAAGCAAACCTAGTGTTTTCAAGCCAAACCCCAATCACCAAATGTGCGTCATCATGCTGTTAATAACAAGGTAGAGAATATTTCTCAATATTCACAAAACAGTGAACAATCATGGCAACTCATGCTGATCTAGTCTCCTGAGGACTATGACTTGGACCAGTTGGTATTTATTCGGCAAATGGACGAAGACATTACCGTGATTATGTGTTTTCGGCAGATTGGTGAGCGTGGTGGAAAGGGATACAACAATCTCAGTGTAAAAAAATGGAATAAACAGCAACGTGTGGCTTTGCAGTTATCCTGTGGGGAGGAGTGAGCTTGTAACTTGGCTCCTGCTGATACTGGAAGCAGACTGGAGAGTACTCGTCTTTTGCTGAGCACTCTCTAAGAACTGGCCACATAATGTGTGTGACTGTGTGCAACGTGGTATAAATATGCCTGTACTACTCTAGGGTGAGTAGGGTTTATACTTATCCCTAGAAGATCTGTAAAACTAACTTTTAATGAACAGACAAGTTCTAGTGCTGGGTGATAAAGCAGAACCTTTCCAAGAAAAACAAGACTGCATGCTAACAGCTCTGAGAGGCTGTACTAAGGCAGAGTTGTGCTTTGAGCTAAATGCTAAAATCAGCATGATAACATATTCACAATGACAACGTACAGCTGATGCTGAAGGGAATAAGTATTGAACAATTTGCAATTTTGATCTGATAATTGCATAAAATTAAAAGTTAAGGAAGGGAGGGAAGCTACTATAGTGTGACCGCATGTCCTGTTTTCCAGGACATGTCCTCTTTTTGGGAGTGGCTCTTCTACATTTTATATTTTTGCGTACCAGGACTTTTTCTTACCCACCGGCACTACTCACAAGCTCTACTCTTTTCTGCCCCCCTCCACTAGCACGACGGAGTAGGCAGAAGATTGAGTGCTTTTTTATCCAAGCGTGTGCATAAAGTTGCTCATCAATGTCACTTTTCATGAACCGACCAATCACAGCCTGGATGGGAGATTTCTTATACTACATAAATATATGGACCAGTGCTGAAAAAGGGGAGAAAATTACAGTGTCAACCCAGGTTCAGGTTTCCATAACTGCCAAACGGAGCTGGAGACGATAATTACCCTTGACTACTGCAGAGTCATTTATGAATGTCGATTATACCCTTTCAAAACACATATGTTAGTCAGTGTTGGTGGGGGTTTTGTCCTGTTTAAAGTGGGATTTATATATACTGTACCTGATCAACACGGTGATTGGTGGCCAACTGCTCTGATTATGCAGTGTTTATTCACAAATTGAGGTGGGAAGTCAAACAGCGGGAAACACTGACTATGTGGTAAAGTATGTATTTGGCAACTCACAGGTTCAAAAAACCTTAAGAAATTAACATTAAAAATAATTCTTTAATTTAACAAAACAATGTATCGATATGCCTATTTTAATTGTTAATTGAGTTTACCCAGCCTCATACCCAGTCTCTGTAAAAAAAACTGCATCTTGAAGGCCAGTTTTATTGGTTAGTCAAAAAAAGGAAATCCTGAGCTCCACATATACCAGTAGTATAGTGAATATCTTTTTCATTATGGATTGTTGCTTTTGTAAAACAAGCCATTTGAAGCTGTTACCTTTAATGAAAGAAGTCATTTATACATTAATCAATGACAGTAATCCTTAGTTACAGCCCTACTGGAGTAAGAGGTGAAATAAGACCTGGACAGTTCATCCTTCCTCCTGTCTTTCTCTTGATTATTTGTTGAGGAGCAAGCATTAGCAGATGAAGTATCATTTAAGGTCAATCTGTGTTTGTGATAACTCTGGAGGGCAGTTCAATATATGGATTTGTTTATCTCCTCTCCGCATCTACAGGGGGCACCTCCATGCTCCCCACTCTGCATGGTAAACCTAACACAACAACTTACACACCCAATGGAACAGAAAGTGAATGAACACCAACCTCAGTGACAGAAGTTCCCACGTTGCTCAATAATGTGAGTCCTTGATGAAATATTTTCCTTTTTAAACACTCTGCAGGGAATCAAGCTTGATTTGTTCCAGAATTGACGGCGGACAGCTGGTAAGTATAGGGAGGGTGTTTCGTTTTCCCCAATGAGCAGGCATCCTACAGATGTAATAGTTTTTTCCAACGCTATTATCATCTCCATTTCGAGTGCTTATTTCGGTCTTTGATAACTTGACAAAAAGATCCCTATAAGCCCTACTAATGGCCTATATTACCCTTGTTGCCCGCTTCGCCAATGGAATTCCAGCTGTCCTGTATATGTTGGTCATAATAAATAACTGTCAACGGCTTGGATTCTGCATTAGGGATGTTATAAGAGTCCTGCACACTTCCTAACACATCCAGCACACAATCACATTACAATCATACTCGTCAATTTACAATCAGAATCAGAATCAGCTTTATTTGTCAGTATGTGTACACATATGGAAGAAATTTGACTCAGGAATGTACATTGCTCATGATGTGCTTACTTATACAATCATGCAATCATACTTCTCAGCTAGACAATATGTTTGGATGTAGCTGAGGATTTAGCCACCCCTCATGTTGTTGTAGAGTTTGCAGACTGGTACAGCCTTGTCTCCTGGCAAACATAATCTCTGCCTGGATTATGTTGAGAGGAAAAAAATTCTGAGTGACTAAAATGCTGCATTTATGTCTGCCATTGAGTCATGGCGATTTGGTCAAATGGTGTTGGGTCTACAAGCTGTGACACCAGAGGTCGAGGTTATGGTTATGGTTTTGGTTAAATGTTAATTAACACATTGTGTCTTGAGATTGAAGTCACTACAAACTTTCTGTTTTGTATATTAAACCAGGACCTTAACTTTGTGCAGTGACTGCCTTAACATAACCATGAAAAGTGTAACAATGCTGTCATTACTACAAGGTTGTACTGTAAGATGAAATACTTTTGAGGAAAAGAAACATGTTGTCAATGAACATTTTACTGATTTGTTTAGTGTTAAATCTTTTTGCGACATGCCAGATATGTTAATTTACAACATGTCCTCGTTATGGCTTTAGAAAAGTGAATCCAAGTGGTATTACGTTTCCTTGAAAATGTACTTGCTGTTGCAAATTACTTCTCTCAATGTTTTGCACATTGATTAGTGTATGCCCTTACATTAACCTGAACCAAAATACAGCCCTGATCCCAAACAATAACCTAAACATAACCCAATCTTGGCCTAAATTGAATTGTAACCTCAAACACAGAGGGCAGCACTACAGGAAACACAATTTGAATTTCAATACAAGACTGGGTTATCGTCATGTGAGCACAGACAGCATCAGCTGGTAATGCTGTCAGTACAACCTACTGCAGCTATACCTCAAAGAAATAGTTCCTGGAGTAATTCTTCAGGGAGTGATAAATAAGTTGTAAGATCAGCAGTCTTCAGTTAGATCAAAACACATCAACCTGCAAAGCCCATGTGCATCCCTGCTGGAAGGGAGAGAAAAAAAGAAAGACAACTTTCAAAAATTCTCACATTTTAACTTTAACTTGCGCTCTTGCAGTATATCATGTCTATAGTGGCAAATTTAATTTTGTTCATAGGCTGAGACACACTGCAAACCGCAAGTCAAAGTAATCAAATTTGAATTTAAAAAAGAACAATCTGTTTTGTTTCATGGTCGGCTGTGATGTAGCACAACTGGAAAAAGGGACATGACATGGTTGAACTTCTCAAGGCTCAAGGCTTCCCAAGCTTTTATTTGTAATTTAAAATAAATAAATTTGAAACACAGTTTATCGGCTTTTATATTCAGGCTGCAAGATGGAAAGCCTCCACAAATTATTGTTAAAAGTAAAACCCTTATTCAAAAACGCACACCTGCCTGTTGCCTGTAGCTCATAGTTGCTTACAATGACAACATCTGGCGTGTCAACTGTGAGGTTTTAAACACATCACAGTTAACAGTTGGACAATGGAAGGAACAACCTGGGAATGTTTTTATTTCCACTTAATGCTTTATTATTTCTTCTCAGCAGATCCATAAACATACATAACTAACATATAATCTAATTATGAAAGTATTAGGTATTCAATATGCAGCACACAGAGTAGGCCTACTTCTTTCATTTCCTAATAAAAAGTGATCAGATTTTAGCATATCTTAAATTTTTCCACAAGCCATAATTCTGTTGAGTAGTAGATAACATTGATTAAGAGTAGGTTCTTGCTCGGGTGTCCAATGTTGTATGATCATTATTTAGTGCTGTCTAAACGAATTCATCAACAACCTCGGCAGATGTTGCAAATACACAGGATCTCCTAAAATGAAAAGCAGTGGACAGAATTTAAACCACGGCGCAAACGACTTTGGCAAAATGTTTCTAATGACAAACTATTGCATCTGTCAACTCCAAAAGACTTCAATGTGCCATCAAAAAAACATGCCAATATTTAACCCAGGAATGAATGTACATTATCACAGATGGACAAACATGGAATACAGCTTTACTAAATATGTTCTAATCATTTTCATCCTCTACTAAGCTGGACTGGCATTTACAATATATGCGTTATAACAACTCTGACACATAAAGAATAAAACAGTAATCAGTTTTCGGATTTCATCCATGTGCTTCTCAGGCATTCAGTGTAAAGAAGAATGTTTACAGTGATATGAGACTCAAACAACATTTCAGATTCAGTCAGATTTACTCCTGGGTACATATATAAACAAAAGCACACAAAATTTTCAAAATAAAACACATAAGCACAGATTGCTGAAACGTGTATGCAAATGAGCAAATGTGTTTGTGTAATTTATGATTTTTTGGAAAATGAACAAAAAATATTTTAGGTTAAAAAAAACACCTACCTAACTTCTTTCACCTTACATACACAACTGCGTTTTACTGCATTCATTATTTTATTAATAATATTAAAATATTGCTACTAATGGCAAGGGCTTTCATTAAATGATGATTCCCCCGGAAGATAGTACATTATTACACATTTTATGAACGAAATACTGGATCACCTCATTATATTGTTTTTACTAATGGCGACCAGAGAGTAAAACTCCAAGTCCCACAAGACCTTGCGCTGATCATTGGCGTGTGTGCTCTGCATGCAGCGGAGAGAAATATAGTGTTTGGAGGCGGAGAGTCAGTCGGCTCGCTGTGTATCTGTGTCGGGCAGCAGGAGGAGCCGACACCGACAAAAAAAGACCGATTCAAAGAAAGACATGAACGTTGCTCAAATGCAGAAATCTGAGCTTTGATTTGCACCGGAGGAAACGCTCGAATGGTTTATCTGAATATTTTAACGTGGACTGAAAGGGTGTTGACTACGGACACAACAACCCCCCGAAAACACCAAGAGGAATCGGCGAGAGGTGAGGGGAAAACCGTTTGGGGATGTGAGAGACATTTGAAACTGTAGCGAAAATAGTGAAACGCTTTACAATTGGCTGAATTTAAGTTTAGGGACAGTTTTAGTGGACTGCAATAACACGACAGGCGACATTTAACGTTAACGTGTATTTTTTTAGGGGGGGGTTCTCCTCAAAGCATGCAACTATTCGCTGGTCTGTAAGGGGGGTTTTAAAAGCCCCCATAGGTGTAAATTGAATCCCATCTGAAATGGGTGAGGTTTGTCTGGGCATACAAAAGACTTGTGCTGCCTTTTCAGTCACTGGAGTGAATTCGTGTCGTTTGCTCTGACAGATTATTTGTCGCCTTCCGCCTCAAAACACAACTGGCTATTGATATGTTATATGATATAACATTTATTTGTGAAGCTTTGGATGCAGGGTGCGCCTTAAAAACGGAAAGGTGGAAATGTAGCAGTTGCAGCCCATGTAAAGATAAAACCTTGATATTTGCCAGTGTTACAAAGTAACCATCAAGACTGTGTGTATGTGTGTGTAAGTGTGTGTGTGTGTTTGGCTGGAGAGGGTTGGTAATATTTGCATTTGCTCCAGTATAGAGAAGCAGTAGTAGGCAGAGTGATATGGGGCTAAATAAAACGGTGGTTAAACTGTAGTTAGCTAAAAAGCAACAAATCGAGAGATTCTTAACGTGCCCTTTCCCCTGTTAAAGATCCATCATCTTGGCACTTACCAGCATTTCCTAATCACCGAATATCATGTACTCCGGATTAAACTCTTTCTGTCACCTTAAAAGCTATTACGCCCTTTTGAGGTGGGGTTACCTTCCACTTCCACCCGTGTAAACGACCCCTGTAAGTGCAGGAAAAGGGGTCCTCTCGTTTGCCCCCCCCCCCCTACTTTCAGGACGGATGTGGACTGTTTGGGATTTAAAGCCACATAGGAAGGAAGGGGGGATCACTGGATAGACTAGAGAAACTGGACGAACCCCTGCCAAACATTTTGTTGCAGGGTAAGCAGGCAGTGATGTGGGTTGTGGAGGATACAACCACCGACAACCAACATACCCACCTTTTGTGGCTGCAGGAATAACTTAATAATAACTTGAAAAATATCTGTAACAACAATGTGCATAAAGCCAATAAATTTACTTATACTTTACCGACTTAAGTCTCAATGAACAACTTTTTGGGTAAGATGGTTAACTGTGCATTAGCATAAATCATAAAGTTGTCTTTGATATGTGTCCTAATTTAGCCTTAAATTCTGTCTCTGCTTTCCAGGGGAAGAGCCAGGCTTACTATGTTATTGGAGAAATTGACTGGGCACTGGCAGTCTCTGACATGTTAATGTAATGGAAACGCGCTTTGGTCACCCCCGGTAGCATCTGAAATGCATCAGCGGAAATATATCAGCAACTCCCATGGCTAATTGTATCAAGCGGTGTTGGCTTGAGTTTGCCAGTGGATGCACTCAAGAGCCGGGTGCCCTGCCATGCCCAGCGCCATGCTAAAGCAACACACTCATAATAACAAGGAGCACTCAGTTCAACCTGTGGGAAAGCTGTGGAAAAAGTTGGTGGAAAATCTATGGTTTGAGCCTCAGTTTTGATTTCCTTTTTTTATTTTGACCTAGATATTCTGTAACTCACCATAGCTCTGCTGCTTTCCCTGCCTTCTGCAGCAGCTCTGCTTCCTTGACTTCTTTTGCTAAAATTGCATTCACTCTGGCTTCTTAACATCAACACCAAGGACGTCCAGACTGCAACCTTCTTTTAACCGACAAAATGTATGTACAAGTTTACTGCACACCTTTGTTGGAGGTGACAATGTGAGGGGCAGAATGAAGGGACCCCTATGAAGAGGAGGAATAGGTGGAACAGCAGCACTATATCAAAATGGCCCAAACCAGTTTGCTGCAGGGGAAGCGCTTTTACTGCCGGGAGTGGGTCTTCCATAAGATCCAGCATTGCCTCCAGGAGAAAACCAACAACCTCAGTGGAGTGACAAGCACTCCCAATAAGCAGCCACCGCTGACGCCTGGCGGGTGTGCGTCCAACCCTGGCACCCTGACGGCAGGATCTGCAAAGTCAGGTAACTCCTGGGGGGTGTTGCTGGTGGGGGGGCCAGGAAGCGGGAAAACTGCAGTGTGCACAGAGCTGTTATGGCCCACATCGACCCAGGGAACACACCGGGGTCTCCACCAGCAAAGTCTGGCTTTCCACTTCTGCCGGGCGGACGACTCAGACACGCTGTGCGTTGGCGGGTTCATCCGAGGTCTGGTGGCTCAGATCTGCCACAGCGGGCTGGTGCCGGGATATGAGGAGAAGGTGCGTGACCCAGCTGTGCAGAGCACTTTGCAGCCTGGAGAGTGTGAGAGGAACCCCACGGAGGCTTTCAAAAGGTGAGGAAGAACACCCGCACACACAAGTACACCCTCTTCCTTTTTCCTTTCTCTTACTGTCACAAAGAGCCAGATGAGTTATTTATTCGCACACCTTCAGACAGATGAGAAATTAATCCAATCCAAGTTATTGCTATTGAGTAGTTGGATCGATGAAGAATTAATTGACAACAATTTTGGCAATCCATCATTTAAGGCATTTAACAAGCAAAACTGACCAAAATTGTTTCTCACATGTGAAGATTTGCTGCTTTTCTCAGTTTTATAAAATTATTAACTTAATATTATTGAGTTTTGACTATTTTGCAGATGCTACCATGGCCAATTTTTACTATTCACACAATAAAAAAAACAGCAAATCGTTGCAAACCTGCAGGAAATCCCCTGCAGTATAAATTTATTAGAAATAACAACCTGCATATTCTTTGCCTTCCATGACACATGCCTATTGTAAGGTAAAATAAACAAAATTTCAAATTGATCCTACTACTCCTCTCTGGTGGTTCCAGGCAGTGTTTGAAATCTAGGAATTTGGTTTGCCTAGAAATTTAAAATGCGAAGCCAAACCCTCCCCCTACCTTCCCTTCCCTCTCCACCTCCTGACCCTGATGCACCCTTCCCCCCTTTTTTCTGACTGCTCACACTCATTGCATAGCTCCGCCTCAGCAGCCTCTACACTTATTTGATGTCATGGTTGTGTTGGTTTTCCCCCCTGGTGTGGCATGCTGGGTGGGACTGTCCCTTCTTGGCTTCTGATTCAAGAAAGGTCAGATATTTTTAAGTTGCAGCCGAGCTCAGGTGGCTGGAGACTCATGAGGAAAGAGCTCTGAACTGCGACTGACTCACTGACCTGAGTGAGTGCACTGCAAAAAGATGAAGTGCACATGTGAAACTGAAGTACAGTAGGTTTGTGGACTTCCACCACGCCCGGGCATGTAACGCGATCAAGATGGACTGTTATTGTAGGCAGAGGCTTTAAAAGGAGCTGCGCGTGAGCATGTGGGTTACTTGCACGACTTGTCTACACAGTATAGGTCAGGCAGTCTATGCAGCATAGACTGGAATGCAGCACTGAACACACACACTCACACTACTTGTCTGGCCATCTGGTGATGCTTATTGCACCATTTCAACATCACACACAGAGGGGGAGAAGTAGGTCAAACGTTCAGCAAGGTAAATAATTTTTTTAAACTATCACCAGAGTCAACAGCTTAACGCACACTTTTTTAACATGCTCGTTCCCAAGGAAGTGAGCTCTCCTCTTGTCATCTGCTCGTAATCATGCAAGCTCTACCAATGACTCTGACTTCAGTTTGACCCTCTCAGATAAAAGGCAGGTTATCGTCGGGACATAAACAGACACTGAACCGAGCAGGGGCGGACTTCTCACTTCAGCTCTGCTCTTTGTCTCGCTGGATGTCGAGGGCCTTTTACAGACAGTCACATTTGCTCAGCCTTGCCTCATGAAGTAAAAATTTTCTAGCACTTGAAACCTCAGGCCCTAAATCTGTGGACAACAAAGACATTAGTGCTTATTGTCACTGCCTGTTTTGTTTGTGAGCCAAATAAGCACTTCGGCAAATGCCTTATCGCACATCTCAGGTGTAAAAACGTCCCAGGCAATGTTGTATACAAATAATCTGAACAGCTCCCCTGCCGTTCTAGATCCTATCTGGCGTCATAAGCCAAGCTTGTTGGCTGCATCTGGCAGTGACATAAAAAAAAATTAAAACAGAGGGAAGAATGAAGGGGCGTAAAACTTTAGTTAGTCATCCAAGAAAGGTTAAATCAAGGGCAACTGGACTTGGTTGAAGATACGTGATGTTTCTCCTGTCATCCAAGCGGCTTCATTAGTTCTAACTGATGGGCAGATCGTCTCAGTTAAAGTTAGTCAACATTATGACCACTAATTTACATCAGGGATACAAATTCACAGGTGGGTGCATACCTCTGTTTGATTGAACAGCTTTAGGCCTGTACTTTACTCCATGAATAAAAACATTATAGAAATATAATTTAGTTAAGGGTCTTAACACAGGTTTAGCTAGGATGAATGTAAGGAGCCTGTCAAATTCTTTATCCTAGTCAAAGACAAACAATTCTGTTTGTTGATAGTAATCACCAGACTTATGTTAATACATTGAAAGTGGTTCAGACACTGGTTTACGTCCCCTCTGTGCAACTTAATTAGGACTGGACAATAAAACAATAACAATAATTAATAATAATTAAGATGTGATAATTAAGAATAATTATCGTGATATAATTTTTTTTCAGTAACAATATAACAAATGTTCAATAAATATTCAATAAATGTTTGATTTCCTTCACTTGAATCAAACACAAATTAGAACTTTTGAATTTTTTTTATCATGATGTTTATTTTGTTGAGGAAAAAGGACTGAAATAAGCTTTTTCTTAATTTTACTCGTGCGTATTTGTTGACAAAGATTTTATCGTAATTGTTTTTAATGTTCTGCCTTAGATTTGTGAAGTGATCCACTGTTTGGCATCAAGTGTTGACCAGAAAGAAGATTTTAAACCACCATTAACTTTCACTCAGGAGCAGAAATCAGCCTTTAAACCTGAAAGAAATAACAATTTGATACTTATCGTGATAATTATCGATATTGAAAGACATGAAACAGATGATCGTGAACATTTTTGGCCATATCGTCCAGCCCTAAACTTGATAATTCTTGTTCCCATCTGCATGTCCTTGTCCATGTCCAACCAGACTACGGAGATTTTAAAGATGAGTTTTGAAATTTTCTAGCAATAAACACATTTTCCACATTTAATCGTTTGTTTTTGCTCGTCTCAGCCCTGTGTTTTTATCTCTGTGAATATGGGTAAATAAAAACGTCAGCACCACCAGATTTAACTGACTTGAGTAGTTGCCAGTCTAGTGGACAAGTATTAGGATCTTTTTTAGGATCTTTACTTAATAAAATGAATGGTATCAAAATCTGTATCTGCAAAGTAACTGAAGGCGCCAGAAACTATAGCTTTGAGATAAATATGTTGGAGTAGCGTTGTGGTCAAGACTGCCCAAACCAAGACCAAGTCAAGGCCAAGACCAGAGTTTATCGAGACCGAGACAAGTCCAAGACTTTTAGGGGCTGAGACCAGTTGAGACTGAGTCAAGACCAAGACTAGTTCCCCATATTACATGACACACAATAAAATGTGGAAGGAAATCATTGGTACTTCTCAAATTAATCTGAAAGATCCACATTCCCATTTAAACACCCACATACAAACACCAAGAGCTGAAATCAACTTAACCATCTTTATTCAACACTCCTTTTTCCATGCTTACCATCGCGGGGAGTCGTTAACGGAAACAACACATTTTTTAATTCAGGTTATTGTTCGCATATGAAGCAAGTTTTATAGCCAATCAAAGTTAGGATGTCAAATAAATTAGACAATGCAAAAGCAATTTATTTATATATTAGTAGTTGTAGTAGAAACAGAAATACTTTGAAGCCTTGATATCAGCTATCATCATTTATTCAGTTAATTTATTTACCAGGTAAAAAAAGAATGTTTGCTCTTAGAGCAGCATTATATGTAATTGGATTATCTTATTTTAGCTTTTTACAAGTTCTGTTGTCCAAATTAAAAATTCAAATTATATAAATAACTCAGTGATTTCACTAAACTCTTCACATATGAAGAGTTTGTAATACAATCTGCAGATGTCATCATGGCCTTTGGGAACCTGTGATGGGCATTTTGCTTGTTAATGTTTTAGGGACAAACCATTAATCAATGAAATTAAAAAAATAGATTAATTGCTAATGACAATCATATTATATTATGTTATATTGATTTCAATCAGTCTTACTAGAATGCCTTTCTTTTACGTACTGAAAGTAATGTGATGCATTAGCAAGGCAGCTGTCTGCCAGCAAAGGTCATGAGCCACAGTTCTCCAGATAAAAGGCAGTTTCACCTTTCAGTTTGCCTTTCTTCTGCTTCAAGTCTACCAGTACAAGCTGATGTCTTGTTCAGACAATACATTTGATGCTTATGGTGCATTCATTGGCATTAGTGCTAACTGAAGTGTTTGACACTTAGGTTGTAGTGTATCATCAAGGTTTTTATTTCTAGAGAGCCAAAACATATTCATCCAATCAGACTTTGTCTTTGCCATATCAAAGGCCATTGTCATGTTTTGACTGGAGTCCTCCAGTTTGAATGAATTTGTGAGTTTCAAACAACCAGTCAGCATCCTGCCATTCAACATGCCACACTTTCTCCCTCCAGGACAAAAGAGCTGGCTTCAAATAGGTGGAGTTAAATAGTCTTGTTGGTCTGACTAAAGACCTTTTTTTTTTTTTTGCTGATACAGCCTTTTACGTTAGGTGTGACCTTATGTGGATCTGTTCTCGGGCTTTTCTCCACTGAGCATGAATTAGGTTTCTGTTTCTGTCTAGGGCACAGACTTCAGACATGATGAATGACCATGGCTTAAATTTGTGAACAGGACTTGAAGTTTCTTGGCAGTGTTTTATTCCCGCAGCATGTCCGTGGAAGAAATCAATGCTGTAGTTCAGATATTTTTCTACATGATGTTTGAAAATGTTGATTTTCTGGCAGCTATGTCAAACATTTCTTTGGAAAACGTTACCTGTTGCTTTGTTCCAAAAGACTGTTGATAATTTAGATAAGTAGGGACATTAATCAAAACAGAAGCATGGCTAGGTCTAGTTTGGTAGCCTCCAGTGAACATGAATATCGTTCGGCTTTTTTTGTCATTTTACAAGACAGTATGGCATTACTGGCTTACAGCAAACATTTTGATAAGTGCATTCCAGTTATTGGGTCTTGTAGGAAATGTAGGAAAATGTGAGGTGCAAACCCAGAGATGTAAATAAATTTGAAGATGTTTGGAAAAACATCTTGACGTCTTGACATCTTATGATTGGTTAACCAAACATGTGAAGCCCTCATTTAATGGTTACCTAAATGAGAGAAACAGTCAAATAATGTGAAATTAGTGGAAAACAGTAATTTCACCAATGTGTCTCTTGCCTCTCATTGTGTGATTTTGAACACAGTTCAAACTGGGGCACATTTCACTTTTGACTAAAACCAATCAAGACATTTCTAATTGAGTTGGCAAGGGAGCTTTGTGGGTTTTTTTCTTTTGTGTTGACTTTTCGACTGTTGCACATTGGGCGGCCCAGCTCATTGGGGTTAAGGGACGCTAAATGAAAGCAGCCCCGTGCTTTCATGTGGTGCACGGCTGTGGAAAACTCGCAGCAGATTAGGGCTACATTTTAGAAACAAAAAAAGGCTCCCAGTGTGACGCATCAACTCCAGTTGAGCAGATGAGGAGAAAAAGCAGCTCTGGTGTGGCTGCAATGATGACTCAGCAATCTGAGGCCAGCCTCTGTCTCCACACCAACGGCGGACGGTGTATGTGTTCATGCGAGGTTTGTTTGTTTGTGTGTGTTTGTGGATATGCCTACGTGCTTTTGTGGGCATACATAACTCATTCATATTATTGTCATTCCACTCAATAAATCAGATCATACATGTGCTCAAGCTTATATTATAGCTCATAGAGACAGAGTTGTTGCAAGTTTAAACTCATTCATAAAGGTGAATCAGGGGCTGTATCTTAATTTTATAACTTTCGGAATGATCATTTAGTCTATAACAAATGAGAAAATTGTGAGAAATATCTGACATATGTAACATATGCAACCCGAGGTTAAGTCTTTAAATAGCCTATCTGGTCTGAAACCAGAACAAGTGAATGTTTGGCATTTTTGCTTGATAAATTATTTACTAGCCCCTGAAAACCTTGTTTTGAAATCTTAACTATTTACACTTAATATTAGTTACTCAATAAGCAACTATTTAAGATAAAGTTTTTGAAATAATCGTTAGGGATTACCTATGAAAGGTTTTACACCTTTAAAAAAACAGCTATTATGCTTCATTAGGACTGTGTGCTAAACTCTGATTGGTGGATATAAATATGACATCACCTTGCATCTAATGAGAAAAGCAAGGAAAAAAACAGAAATGCAGAAAATCCCTCCCATGAAATATCCAAACTGTTATTACTTTGTCTTTTTGTGTATGTTGGATTGCTGAAGTAAGAAGCTGATTAATCAAAAAATTTAAAATATATAAGATATTATTTATACCACTAATATGTTCATCTCATGTGCGCCAGACAGCTCACACTGCTGCCTTTTGTTACCAGAAATCTGAATTGAGGTAAAGCTGTCTACAAAATCCTGTCCTGGCTGGTGCTGGACACACACAGTTCACATGGATTTGGACAGGTAAACCTTTTGGATTTGGCAGGTTTACCTGTCCAAATCCGTGTGAACTGTCCGTGTGAACTGTGTTTTTGTGCAGACATGTGTGAGGATAGCAGGAGGAGACATGTGTGAGGATAGCAGGGGGAGTTTAGAGTGTTTTGGAGGCAAACTGTGGCAGAGAGAAGAGGGAGGGGGTTGAAAAGGATGAAATTTCAGATTCCTTTGACAGTATTGGATAGCTGGCCAGGAATGCACACCTCGTCTGGGTTGGGAAGAGCTTGGGGATTTGGAATAGTTATCTGAGGTATGTGTGCTGGCCAGGAATGAAGTGTGCAGTGTGTTGACACTTTGGCAAATCATTAATAGACTGCATTTAGGGGTAAGCAAGTTTGACTGATGAGTGAAGTGGCAGGATTTGAATGTTTTTAATCAGAATTTAGTCTTTTTTTAAGTATTTGAATTTTTAACAAACTACTAACAGAAAAGAAAAGGTGACTCAAAATGGCAACACTCCCAGATGAAAACCGTCAGAAAAACAGTGTGATCTCTGTGTGACCAGTCCCATGACAGTGTTTATAATCACAGACATCATGAGACTTCTTCTTAAAGATCATCAGATACCAACTTAAGTTTGTCATTTTAAGGACATTAGTAAGGGCCGATTATAGGGAACCATTTTGGTCTTGTTTTTAAAAGAACCAGTTGTTTATGCGTGTGTAAGGCACCCAGATCTGGCTCTCACATGCTCCTTACCTCCCCCTGACCAAGCAGCCTCCAGGACATTGTTTGTCAGACAGCTGGAAGCATTTGTCTGCTTGGGATCCAGCACAGAATTGATTGTGCAAATCCATTAAGCCTAGATCAAATTCTCGCATTGTCCAGCATGTTTGAAGAACAGCAGAAACAAGCACTTTTTAAATACTTACAGGACCATTCAGAAGTGATTGGAGTGTTTTGCTGCTGTGTTGCATCATTAGATGAGGTAACAATTTGTGGGAAACACCTGCTTTCACATCACTAATTGAGGTGTGGCCTGAAGTGAACCATGCTTTAGAGTTTTAGCTTTTAGAGAGTGGGGCTGGGTATTTTTTATGAAATAGGTTCCAGTATGATACTTGAGATTTGGTACTGATAGCAAATTATACATTTAAAAGCATTTAGGCCTATATGAAAGAATGAGACTTATCCAATGCATCAGTTGTTAATGTTTACCTTACACAAGCATCCATACAAGAACTTAACACATGATTAAAATAGCAATAAATTAGTGAATGTAAATCAGGAAATTATATTTTCGAAGAAGAAGGAACCAAGGCTAAAACAGGCTCTGCCAAATCACTCCATGCCAACTTTTGGTAAGATGCAGTACATTGGCCTTTGTCTCTATTTTAAACCCAGCATGCTGACATTGACAATGTAAACTATTCTAGTGGTAAGCAGGTATAATGTTTGCCATTTTTCACTATCTTTGTTAAGTGTGTTAGCTTCTTAACATTTGCTGATTTGTACAGCTGATGTCATTAGTTTTGCAAGTACAAACCAAAGTTTTGGATAAATTAAAAATTTGACCTAATGATGGTGCTAGATTTAACAGTCAGGGGTTCACCAACATACAAAAATTTCATAGCAATTCATTCTGTAGTTGTTGTCGTCTGACTGAGTGACCGACTGTCAGACTGCAAGATGGAGACAGACATTGCCATCCCTACAGCCAAGCTGCAAGTAGGGCTAAAAACAGACATAATAAAATGTTAAATGAGAAATTCATCAGAAAGCTTCACATATCTCCAAACTGCAACCGGCTCTAATAACCCAACCGTACCAGTATAGCAAAGAACTCACTGAGATGTTAAATGTGTAAAGAGTAGCTTCATGTCAGGGGAGATTTGGATAAATTGTGCACTTAATAGGAAAATGTCAGCATGGTTTTAAGCTCATTTGTGTCGAGACACAATGTAGTTGGATTTTTTAAAATGTTGCCCAATTCTTCAGTCAGTCGTTTTGAAAAAAATATTATAATGGCCATTGCAGAAAAATAACTAATTTACTGCTGTAAGGTTGCATCATCACAGGGTTATCTGTCTAATGAAATGCTCTCAGCACAAATGAATGTAAATATGGACCCACAGCTTACATAACAGCAGTTCAGTTCCAGTGTAACCACTCTGCATCAAACCCTTGATTCATTAAAAGCTTTAAAAAAACAAACTTTATTCAATGCATATAGCCATTGTGCAAAAACTGTAATGAAGCCTCAGATTTGGAGTTTATGTCCGGTGTGATAAAACTGGAGTAAGATGATAACAGATTGAGGAGGAAACAAGAACATAAGGCCGATGTAACAGGAAGAATACAGTTAAGTGCCTGGCTGTTCAAAACATTTACTCCCAACACCAGTCCCTCTTATTGTCCTCAAAAGTGCAATTACTTTGAACAAGATAATTGCAGTAACAGTATGCATAATGTAGGAATCTAAAGTGCTAGAGTAGAATCTGCAAGATAGTTGTCTCTTTCACTTTGGATATGCCAGTGCATGAGTCAGCTGTTGTCGTGGAGCTCTGTAGCACTAAGCTCTCCTGACTTTGCAAAGACGCTGAGCAGGCTTCCTCCAAATTGACTCGATACTAAATGAAGAGATGCAGGATCTTGTAATGAAACGGCCTCTCTGGTTTTCTACAGAGCTTTGTTGAATTTGAGAACTCAACGCAGCAGTTGGCCTTCTGCCATTAATAGAGCAGTGTCAAGACTACGGCTGCCTGACTATGACAAAAGCAATCATAATCATTTTAGTCAGTGTCGTGGTCATTAGTATTTAACATGACAACTCATTCACTTAGTTCACAGCATGCGTTTAATGAATTTTTAAAATGTAAATCTTAAATTGAAAAAAAATGTATTATAGGGTTGTGCGATCATCTCTATTTTCATATCGTCTGATTATGGCTACTTGAGATCACTGATTGATGATCTCATTGCCATGGGGTGGTTACATTGCAGCAAGTCAGTGAAATGCCAGCATCGAAGAAACAGGCTTATTAGTTTTAAGGGAAAACACAACAAACATCTGTAAATGCACCGTGCAGTGGCACCGGGGAGGAGGGTGCAATCGACAGCAGCTATGTACAGCGTGTCAACCTCTACGACCCAGATGTATTCCAACGTTAACATATCAGCCTCCGACATTTACAGCGTTGTGTTAAGAAAATAGATAGACTTAACTTCTCAGAGTTAACTTGAGTACATTTGTTTTTCTATAAACACACGGCTCCGTTTCAGCGTGTTTGTATGAGAGAGAGAGAGAGAGAGCAAGCGGAGGCGCTAAGTGAATCTATTGCTGCGTGCAGCTCCACAATGAATTATGATTTTACTCTTAAATAGTATGTGGCCGTCGGCGTTGATATTGTCGCATGTTGTGTCACCACAAATAAATCAATGAATGGGAAACACCTGCAGTGTGGTGCAGATTCTAGGGATTGTTTATGTCAACTCGTTAATACATAAAGCTAAAATTCAGCCATGGTGTCCTGTGAGAAGATGCTGTAACTTTAACCAGTGGTGAGTAAGAAAAGTATAAAAAATGTGTAATTTGTTAAACTATGAGTAGAGGAAAAGTCCGCTAGGCTAATTCATGCTGTGTAAGATGGTAAAATGGCTCTGTAGGCTTAAGTTATAGTAATTATAAACACCCCCCCAATCTTGGCTTGAGCTGAACTAAACATGCCACAGCCTGGCTGAGAGTGACTTTGGGCTTTTAGGGAGCGGCGAGAGGCACCTCTGTGAAGGGAACGGCTTGCTGGATTTATAAGACAAGATAAATCATTGCGAAACAGAAAGCGGCACAATGATTGTTTTGTCTTAAATATCTTGTTTTCATAATCGTAATCCAAACTTATATATTTCAACTTCTGTTTTCTGGAACTTTTACTGTATTCTGGTCGGTGTTTGTGTGTGAATGTCGTAGTGTTTGGGTATGTGGCATGGATTTCAGGCTCTGCACCCGCTCTATAAAATGAACTGTGTAAATTTGTAAGGCGCTGGCTTGGTGCCCAGTGCTGCCCTGTCGGCCAAGACATCTTCACTAAACGTCACATTGAAAGCTTCACTTTGCACATTGTGGTGGGAGCGATGGCCGCTGCAGTCCTGAACACAACACGACAGATGGCGAGTGCATTAGATGCATTTCACATCCCCCTTCTTCCCCTTTTTTTCTTGTCTTAAATAGCACTTGGCATCAATTTGGGCATATGTTGAGGACTTGAGCGAGAACCAAAATAGTTGGTACAAACATCCAAGACCGTGGTGTGTGGGCTGAATTACTTTGCATTTTCTGGCTCAGGTATGCTGCAGGTTTGTCTGGCAAACTAAATCAGCTTTTCCTGAGCTTATTGTCTCTCCATCTCCAGTGTCCTGTGGAGTTTTCTTTGTCTACAGTTCTTGTCTTTTGACTCTTTGACAGCCTGAAAGTAGCTGAATTGTGAGGGAAGAATGTCTCTTTGTTTTGCCCACTTGCTGTCACTGTGAATTTGATTGTCTCAGTAGGCAACATAGCCTCAAACACAACCATTCACACACAGTCACCCCTGTGGATGGACATTCCTTTTGGCAAGGCTCCCAGATGGCGCTGCAGATTCTCTGTAGGCAGCCATCAGATAAAGTGATTGACTAACATGAGGGCAGAGCATGAAGGTTGGAGGCCCTTTGCACCTGTTTCCTTCTTGTCAAGGGTTTAAACTAGTGGTGGCCATAGATTATTTTTTTAAATCTAGATTAATCTCACTGTAATCTTGAAATTAATCTAGATTAAAATGGCTCATTTGAATTCCGCCTAAGGCATTCAGAGTATGTGTGCGAACGGGTTTCAAGCCAGGTTTCAAGCCAGTTGGCGCATTAGACCAGGGGCTCATCTCCTGTTTCCAAAATGCATCACAAACTGC
>JAPMOB010241302.1:0-32489 GCA_029875015.1 Lepomis gibbosus
GTTACCATAGTACAAGAGCAGCACCCACAATGCTCCTCCACTAAAATATCACTCTTAGCATCCCTTCTTTACTGGAAAAGCAGTATTTGTTGTATCATTACTGCACTTCAGACAGCCAGTCTCTTATATTGTTCTTTATTGGAACCAACTGGTGGATCTGACTGTGAAGACTGCACTGTGTTAATCCACAAACTGTTGCATGAACGCCACAATAATGAGCTGCGTTGTTTAGCCTTTATCATCGCACAAATAGTTTTTCCACTTTAGTGATTATCATCAGTGAGTGAGACAAAGAGATGGAGACGCTGACAAGTGGCAGCCATCCGCTCAAGCACTGACATGAGAAAATGTATTTAATTAGTTTAAAGATAGCAGGGGCGATCATGACATCAGCAACTTGGGAAGTTTAGCGGCGTCTTTACTTTCCTCTGTTATTTGATGAATACTGTGCAAGAACAAAGAATTTCCCCTCTCTGACTGTACCATCTTTTTGATTTGGGTCTAATTGGGTGCACGTTAGCCTCTGGTACAACAGATACAACTAATTAGGCTCTTGTGCGTGTAATTAAAACGATGTACCATGGCCAAGCTTCCAGCAGGGTATGTGTTTAACAAAAGCAATTTAGAAATTTATCACCTGGAAAGATCCTTTATCCATTTTTATCTGAACATCAGGCACGTCTCTGTTTGTTTTTGGAGACAAAGGCAAGTCTGTCCTTTGCCACCGTCTTCTGCATCTGAAAGGGACTCTGTGGTGGCATCGGAGCTGTGGAGAATTAGGTTTGATCCGGGGAGGCTGGCACTTATCAGGAGTGTTGTGATACGCGAGGCTCAGTAACCTCCTCGGAGATTCCTCTGCCTTTTCCCTCACTCTCTTTATATTCTCCACTCCTCCCTTCTTCCCTCCCTCACCATTAAGCCCTGTATTAAAGATTCATATGGCACCTACAGTGTATTCAGAATACACTACGCCCCTCCTGCTGCTCTCCTCTAACTCCTTCTTCATTCTGCCCTCTACCTTCTCTCCTCACCCGTTGCCCCCCTTCCCCCATCAGTGAATTCCCACTAATAAGGATACTTAGAGTAAATCCTCCCAACTCCTCTCTCCACAGCGGATTAGCGCTCTCACCCTCGGCGAAGAGAACAATCGGTTGAGAGGGGCAAAACAAAAGGCCTCCTTGTTGCTGATGTGCTGTTTTGGATCCTGGAGCTTGTTTTCTGTCTTTCTCACTATCACTCCTTTTTTTCTCTTTCAGACAGGCTGTTATTCATCCTCTCTGTTTCCTTTACCTCTTACGCCAATCTGTTCTCTCCATCTTCCACATTTTGTCCCTGCCTTGAGCTATCATTTCTCATTACCAGACACACCATGCATGCACATATACCCCTCTGACCACTTATGGATTTGTTTTCCATTAATAAATTCCTAAGTCTGATTGAAGCTAATGCCGTCTTTTAGTCCAAACTCAATCTAACAACTAATACTAGAAATTTCTGCTGAAATAGATACAAGTTCCCTGAGGGCAAAATATCTTTCTCTGTCAGTTTTCTCATGCATTCCCCTCAGTACAAACCAATAGGAGAAACAACAAAGTTCATGGGAATGATAAATAGGGTTGATGCAGGCGTTCATCCCTTTCTGTCTTAACTCACTCTATCACATGTAGAAATGAGGCAGCTTACACTAGCCCCACCGGAGTATTCTAGCAATTAGGCAAGTGCCAGAAAAACACATTAATCTAGCTATTATATCTAGCCTTGTTAATTTATAGTTGGGTTGAGGAAGCTCACTCATTAATTGGCTGTGTTGGATGACACACAGCGAAATTACATTTGCATAGATCATTTTTAAATTGCCACCCAACATCCAGCTGGGAGCAATGCTGAGAATAAACCCTTTGGTTTTAAGTATTTGCTTGTTTGACGCCAGTTTAGTGATGAGAGAGAGCAGGCATGGAGAAAAGGTGTCTGAGAGAAGTCTGTGGGAGCTGCAGGGCGTTTTGAGCTGCGCTTTGCTGTAGTCATGTCGCCCACGTCTCCACACAAGCAGAGAAATTGGCTGTACTCAGCAGACCAGGACGGAGATAGCGAGTGGTAGAGGGCAGAGGGGGTGGCAGAACGGGCACCCTAGCAGGAGGAGAGGGGAGGGCAGGCGAGGAGAGTCAATTCCAAAAGGACTCTTGAGTTTCATTCCAAAAATTGAATCGTCAATTTCCATTCAGCCGACCACTCTGCAGGATTGGAAATGAATGAGTGTCAAGGCGCTGGTTGTCCTGGAAATGGAGGTTAGCCCTGGAGTGAAATTTAACAGTGACAGTGTGGGTGGGCCGGGAGGGAGGAGTGGATAAGTGGTAGAGGAGAAAGAAAGGTGGACTGGAATCAAAAGTGAAATTGAACACAGGGCCTGACCTTGGTGTGTTCCGTTTTGCGATGGCCTGGGTGATAATTCCTCTGGCTCGAGCTGCGCAGACTGGCAGCTTTGGTGTGACCGAGTCCGAGTGAAGGGACGGCTGTAATTATCAGCAGAAGGCTCAGGAGATAAAGAGACTGAAATGTAGGCTACGCTGGCAGACATCAGCACTATCTCACACTCAAACTTTGTCGGTTGTCACCAGTCATAGCTGGTGCGTGTGAGCGTGTGTACGAGGGTGTCCACGTCTTTTTACAGGAGCGTGCTGTGTTCGTCTCTGTTAGCCCCCTGCCAACTTAAACCCAGACTTTGATGTTTGGCCCCCTCCACCCCACCACATCTGAAGTCTGGATGTGACAGAATGTCAACGCACTCACCTGACATGAAAGAAACAGTGGCACCTTTAGAGACAAGGTGCAGATGCTATCGCTGACACGCCTCAGCTACGCCACACGACCCGCTCCTAATGCCACCCTGCTGCTTATCAGGCCATCTGCAACCTGATTAAAGCAGCTTATCTTTAGGCGATGGGGGGCTAATTCCCTCTGACCTTTGTTTGTCTACATTTGATTAGAAATAGTGATCACTGAGCAATTAATCAAAAACTGAATCAAAAATAAGATATAATCTCGGCTATCTTGTCATTCGTCAGGTGAGGAATGCCATACAGATCCTTTGCTGAAGTAAAAGTAGTAATTGAATTATAATGAAATACTCTGTTACAAATAAAAGTTTGGCATTAAAGTGTCAAAAGTACTGTAAAATTGCCCATTTTATACTGGTGTGTTAATGTGTAAGTAGAATTTCATTATGGCAAGGTGCTGTAATTTGAAAAACTTGATGTAGGGCTTTTGCACTGTTAAAGGTTTAACACTCTTAACAGTGCAAAAGCCCCGATGTTACAATGACAATTCTGGCTTTGTGTCCTAAAAGCCTTATTTTCCTAAATCAAGTAAAAAAACAAACAAACATGCACCTGTTTTTAATTCACCTAAATAACCCTGTCTAAAGAATCGATAACTTCAGTATAACTGTAAAAGTGAAAATGTTTCTTAAGCAAATGTATTTAGTTATAATCAGGAAAATATGATTAAAGTATTAAAAGTAAAACTACATAATGCATAGACATGACATGTCATTACATATTATTTAATTAGATTATTATTACTAATTACTAATTAGTAATAACTAATTATTACTAAAACTGCGATGGACTGGCGACCTGTCCAGGGTGTACCCCGCCTTTCGCCCTATGCCAGCTGGGATAGGCTCCAGCCCCCCCGCGACTCTGTACGCAGGATAAGCGGTTGACGATGGATGGATGGATGGATTATTACTAATTAATGTAAAAGCAACATTTTATTATTGTGGTTTGTTTTGTCCAACCAATAGTCTAGACCTATTAATTAAGAGGAAAAGTAGCAAATCTTCAAATTTGAGAAGCTGAAACCATGAAATGGCAAACGTTAATAAAGCACCATATTATATAAGCACTTTGTAGGGTTCGTACGTAAAAATCTTAATTTGAAAATCAACTAGTAGCTAAAGCTGTCACATAAATTTTGGGCAGTAAAAAAGTATTACTTTAGTATACTTTATTTCCCTCTTAAATGGCAGGAAAAGAAAATACTTAAAAGTAATTCAAATTTATATTTCAGTAAAGTACTTGAGTAAATATATGGAGTTACACTCCACCACTTTTAAAAGGTGAGCAAATGTTTTTGCATGAAAACTCTTAATTAACTACAGGTGTCAGATGAATGAAGTTGATGAATGAAGTAAAAAGTACAATATTTGCCCTGTAAGGGGAGTAGAAGTATAAAGTAGCATGAAATGGAAACGTAATATAAATTAATGCAATTTGAGGTACTTGTACTTGACTTAAGTACAGTACTTAGTGATATTCCACCCCTGCACGTCACATGCAACCTCTCAGCACTAAAGGTTTTGATACTGAGCCAGGGGGATAATATGCCTTGGCCTCTAAGCGTAGTACAGGTAGCTTTAATGTGTGTATGTGTTTGTGTGTTACTGTGTGAAATGGCTCCTGCCTTTTAAGCGCCTCACTAATACGTAGAGTCCATTTTTCCAGGATTACAGGTAGGGGGGGGCTGCACTCTACGTGCTGCTCATGCCAATAGGCCTCCATCAACAATCACTGCAGCTCTACCCCTTATAGCAGTCTCCTGGGGAACAGAGCAATCATGGCCGAGAAAAGGTTGTAGCCTGGACATGGTGGGGGACTCTGTTCATTCTGGCCTATGTGTGTGTTTGTGTGAGTTGCATTTGTGATTGGGGGAATGAAGTTCTATATATGAAAGCATTTGTGTGTTCTCTGGATCCAACTTTTCCCAATGTATGGATTTGCTCATTTTCTTGTGCTATATCATTGAATATTTAATACTTTTGGGGGTTTGTGGACTGCTTAATAAAGCAAGCAATTAGAAGACGTAAGTCTGGGCTCTGTGAAATGTCTGAAAAATTGCGAAAAAAGGGTCATCACAATTTATTTTCTGACACTTATTTGGGGACAGATCATGGTTGCAGCAGGCTAAGCAAGTTAGTCCATACGTCCCTCTCCCCAGCAAAGTTTTCCAGCTCTGCTTGGATGTTTCCAAAGTGTTCACAATCCAGGTGGAATATGTAATGTCTCCAGCATCTTCTGTTTCTACCTTCGGCATTCTGATAAGATTCCCGAAATACCTCAACTGGCTTCTTTTGATGCAAAGAAGCTGCATCTTTACTCTAAAATTCCTCCAGATGTCTTAGCTCCTCACCCTAACACTAAGACTGAGCTCAGTCACTCTACAGAGTAAACTTTTTTGGCAGCTTGTATCTGTGATTCTACCCAATGAATGAATGAATGAATGAATGAATTCATTAATGAATGAATGAATGAATTCATTAATTGAGAAAATAATCTGCATATTAAGCAATCATTACAAAAAGCATTAATTGCAGCCCCACTATCTAGTATATAGGCGATACAGTACGAGTGTACGAAGAGCAGTATCATCCAACGGAGGCTGAGGTCAAGGGCAACTGGTTCAGTTCAGTTCTGACTGACTGGTAGGGAAACTCAGCTATTTAACCTTTTTCAAACCATCCATCTTCTCTGTCTAAAAAGTGCACCTGGTGATCCTCACAAGTGTCCTTTATCCTTCAGATGTAAGTAAACTCCTGAGTCTTGACCTGAGGAGTTTCCCTACCAGTCAGTCAGAACTGGAGGGACGAAATGTTTTCTAGTTTTCTTAGTTAGTTATGACGTGGATGACAGAGAACCTTCACAGACGAAGAGCAGTAGCAGTTTCCCAGAGTCCAAGGTGATGTCCTCAGATTGCTGGTTTTGTTTGACCAACAGTTCCAAACCACAAAATTTGCAATGATATAAAACTGAGAAACATATTAAATGACATTTCACATCACATTTGAGAATCTGAAACCAGCTATTTTTTGCCAGTTTGCTTGATTAATAATATCTTAATTCCATTTTACTTATATAAAAAGGTCTTTGCAATCTTAACAGCACAGAACATCCTCTATCCCATGAAGATGAGGAAAAAAAGTTGTCTCTTCCCTTTCAGAGGCAAATACATAACACATTCTTTCTCTCAACGCTGTACCTGTAAGGCAGGGACACAGCATGCGAGGGGGAGGGGGATGTTGGGGGGGTGCTGGCAGTCTGAGTGGCAGCGCCACTGATCGTCTCTACGATTTCAAACTTAATTAACCTGGGCGTCGCACCACACGTCCTCCGGCCCGTCAGCGGTGAATGCCGGTTCACTATCTCCTCTGAGATCTGCGGTGATGACGGAAGAAGAATGATGAGGAAAGGGGCGAGGCAATACAGATGGAAACTTGGACCACCAGCATCACATAACTTAACCTGCCAGCATAATTGCAGTTTGTCACAGTGTGAGTCTTTATATTCATAGTTGTGGCCATCGTTTCTCTCAGATATGACAACATTGTACACACCAAAGTAACTGCTGAGATCTGAGAAGATGGTGTCCATCTATGTGAAATGCTAGCAGTGAGAAGAACAGACAGGTTGTAAATGAAACCACTTTATTTAGAGGTAAAACTCAAGTGGGCACACATTAAGTGGAAGAATTATGAGAAATTACTATGCTAGGTCAAAGATGAACCAGGAAGTCGGCCTATAAACTCTGATGGGTGTTTACAACAGATACTTCAGATAATCGTTTTACAATTTACATTTCTTTCTCTTCCAAATCATTTTGTCTAATTTGGGGATTGGTTTTGATTATCAAAACATTTGAAGACACATTTTCTGTCAATCGACTAGGCGATAAATAAACTAATTGTTCCAGCTGTAGTGATATTGTTGCATTCTAATACTTCAAAAATGAACCTGGTGAGTGCTAGTGTTACTTGCAGGAATAAGACACATGTTGTAATCAGCTATAATTCTCCTTTTAAGAGATAAAAGTGGATCCAAAACTGTTTTTCTGCATCATTCTAGCTTCTATGCACTCTCAGCCTCTTTGAGTATAATTTAAAAAAAACCCATGGACATAATTTGGCTGCTAACTAACTCTCAGCGCTTAGTAGTGCAACAAACCCACCAACAAAACCTCAGTTTCCCCCTGCGCACCCGCTCCCCAGAGGCCTGACTCAGACTGTCTGCCTTTCTTTCCGTCTGAGCTCTGCAAATGCGGAAGTGCAGACTCAACCATCTCCTCAATAGGAGGGGGAGGTTTGTGTACCCACAAGGGCCTGCGCTGTATTCCCTCAACCAACAAGGAATTTTAAAATACTTCAGCTTTGCAGTTTTGCATGCAAAGAGGGAGAGAAGCAAGACAGAAGATTGATCTGTGACAGAGCTCCCTCCTTTTTTCAGTCTTTTCTTTTTTAAGTTATGTCCTTCTTCTGCTTTTTCTTGCAGCTCCTTGTAAAAATAATCCTTTCTTTCTCACGTTTCCTCCTCCCTCTTCTCCCATCTTACGTTGCCCTGTCTGTCTGGGCATCTCATTTAAGTCAGTGACATTTGATGTGAAGTGGTGCGGGCCCGAGAGCTTACAGCCACTGACTCATAAAAACACACATGCGCATGGAGGACTTGATGTGGAAGGAAAGGTCAGGCCTACTCTCCGAGGGCCTAATCACCCACTCTCATTGAGTGGCTTTCTCACCCCTTCACACTTGATTGAGTGTGTGTGTGTGTGTGTGTGTGGGGGGGATATGTGATCACGGGTGTGACTTAGTTGGTGTATGTAGGCGAGCAAGCGAGTGAGTGTGAGAGGGATAGATTGGGCCTCAAGAGTGGTGATTGGTGTGTGAAAGTGTGTTTATCAGAAAATGTGCGTTCCTGACTTGTGAACGTACGATTAGCAGATGACCGCTTTGGGTCAGGTGACACACACATGCTAATGTGCATGCAGACACACACGCACAATCCTCTTGCCCGAACATGTGGTGTAATCAGCGGCCTTATCAGGGGAACTGTGGGGCTGTAACAGGCTCATTAACTTCTCCCTGAGCCTTTTTTAGAGAGGGAATTGGCCAAGACGAGTGGGCCATACTTTTCTCTACCACCTCTTAATACAGTCTATTCTCTACTCAGTTTTTGCAGCAAGTGATTGCACATGTGGGTGGATGTATGACTTTCCTCTTTACCCCAGACCTCCTCCTCCCTTATGTTTCTGTGTTTATTTCCTCATTAGTGAACCGTCATTGCTGACCATCCTAGGTTAGTCCAGAGCAGCCACTAGCAGAGCAGGGCAGCGGGGATTAAGTATTAAAGAGCCTCAGCTGCTCTGTGGGCTCCTGTAGCTCAGCGTTCGGCCACTGAGGTCTGATAATGGTGTTTGTTTAGCCATTAGTCAGGCCCTGCTTAGCAGCTCTCTCCCCTCTAGCTGCAGAATCCTGATAGATGATGGATGAAGATTGTAAGGGCCGGCGAATGGAGGGATGAGTGTTGTGGAGTGGTTTTCGATAGCATCAAGAACATTTGGTTGAAGTGTGTGACACTAATGAGAAGTGGTGTAGGATATTCTGTGTAAATGTGATTTTTATTATTTGTGACAGAAGAAAAGAAGTCAGAAGGTGCTCTTGTGTTATGAGTTGAGGTTTTGTGTCGAGGCAAACACGTTTTATCAGAGACTACCCTTTCTGTGATGAGTTCTCATCGTCCGACTAATTAAAAAGTAGCCCAGTCTATTTCCTTCTGCACGACCAGCGGAAAGGACTGCTTCTCACTGAAAGCTATTTAATTTTATGAGGTATTTTTTGCAGCTAATTTAGCCATTACCTTTTAAGCTCCAAACGTGACCTTTTCTCAGTATGTTGAAGAGAGCTGCCTAATCTTTTGGCCATTACCTGATAGCTGTTAGTCATGACCAAAATCCGGAATCTTTCTGTGCCTCAGCCGACGCTTATATCCCCACTATTACAATGTTCAGTCACCATCCACACTCTGACTCATCTTGACAAGTGACAGGCACCTGCCAGCTCACACAAAGGACCTATTGAGACTCAGCCAGTAACTTGTGTGTGATTGCCCTCCCTCTGTTCCTGTCTTTCTGTCTCTCGATCATCATCCTGCCTTCTTTCCTGAGGTTACCTCTGTCCCTCACCCAGCTCTCAAAAGCCTGGACAGAACCAGAGAGATTTCATCTGTCACATATTGTGCTCTATTCATACATGTCCCTACCTGTGTGTTTCAAGGACTAGTTTGACATTTTTGGGGAATATATGCTTTCTTTCCAACAGTAAGTTAAGAATTAATATCATTCCCATTCGCATCCCAAATTGAAAAATACACCTACTAGCACCTGCAAAGCTCAGAAACATGTTGTATCTCGTTTGTTTAATGCCTACTTTGGCTAAGGGGGAGTCACTTGCTGGAACTCTTTTTTTTGGTGAATAATAGATCGGTGGAGTGACTGTGTGCAGCTTCCAAATGTCTTGACACAGTATACGTTTGCATGTACTTCAGTAAACAGGTTACATTTGGCTTACTCCAGTAAGCTGATTTCTTCATTATCATGTAACCTAGAAACCTGGTGTCTGTAACAAGTAGGGAATGGAAGAAACCTGACTTCCCTAGCTAGATATCTTCTGGCGCACACTGATTCCTTGTAACCAGATTTCTAATTGGCTTATTAGAAGTACACACATGCAGGATAAAGACTTCAGACGGGGGAAAGTAACAGCAGAGCAGGTGGATGAAAGAACAGATTATTACACTTTGATGTGTAATTTTATTTAAAATAATTGCAGTAACCCTGAGAAGTCTAAATAAGTCCAACGCTCAACATTTAACTATTTGTTCAATTTGAACACTTTCATGCTGTGAGCACAAGCTGTGCTCTGTCCGTTTGTCCTCTGACTGCGTCGTCACTCTGCTGAGAGACAGACGCACACAGCAAAACAATACAAAACGTCAGTAGGCAGGATTCTCAGAAACTATTAGTAAAAGTAAGTAAAGTTAGAAATGCTTCCAAAATAAGGTTAGTGGTGGGAAACAACATCTCATTGCTCACCTGCTGCATGTAGACAGTAACAAGATCTTTTCTTTTCCCCAGTGAGGTTATCATATTCAGTTCCATGCAGATCGAAAATATGGCAACCAATGCTCTAGCCAAAGATGCTGCATAGAAATTTACAACAGATAAAGTCATTGTAAACTTGATAAGCAAGTTGTCAGTTTTTCATTTTGTAAACAAACAGGCTACACAGTTTTAATTACTGAGGATTTGAAGTGTTAGTAGCTTTGCTTTTTTCCACATTTGACAGAACCAAGCTTGCTGTTTCTCCCTGCTCCTGTGTTTATGTTAAGCTAGGTTAAAAATGTCCTGATTCCACACAGATGTGCAATGATATCAATATTCTCATCTCACCCTTGGAAAGAAACCAAATAAGCACATTTCCCAAAGTGTTAAAACTATTTGTTCAAGACCAAAGCTACTATAAAAACATTGGACACTCTTTGTCCACTGTTCATGTGAATTCCTATAAGAGGCCAGGGGAGCAATCAGTCACCATAAGATCAGTATTCCCCTTGAAACCAAACGAAAGCTGGGCACTGAGACTAAACCACATTACAAGATACCTTCATGGCTCATTGGCGTTTATGCTGGTGAAGTGAAATCATTATAACCAATAAGGTGTGTAATGGATTCCTTCCTAGCAGTCAGTCTGCCTGCCTGACTTCTTAATTGTGGCTGCATGTGTGTTGGAACGTGAGTGTGTGCTGTTTGTAAGTGGAGGGTGACTGTGCAGTGGGAGCAGGGGATTGCCTTAGGGTGGTGTGCGGAGTAGAGAAGCTGCCCTCCGACCAGAGGAAGCAGGGAGTTAAGTCTCTCTGTATGTGAGTTGAAGTGCCCTTTAGCAAGACAATAAATTATTACCTGTTCTAAGAATAGAGTCTGAACTCTGACAGGAGCAAAAGGATAAAATAAATTCCCTGCGGCCACTGATCAATGTGTGTCAAAGAAGTTTCTGAAACTTTTAGTCGATTAAGGGATTAGTTGATTTATTTATTTATGAAAATTTATCAGAAACAATTTTGATATGATTTAATCATTGAAGTTATTCATCAAGCAGAAACAAATGTCAAACATTTACTTGTTCCAGGTTCTTAAAGTTGAACATTTGCAGTTTTATGTTGTTGTTAATTGAATAACCTTGGGTTTTAGACTGCTGACCAGACAAAATTAGCAATTTTAAGATCTCATTTTGGACTCTGAAACTGTTTGCTATATAATAAATTGAACAAATGAACAGATTTATTGATAATGAAAATAATCTTCAGTTGCAGCCCTAGTTGTGGATGTGGGCAGCATTTTTTATATGCAGTTACAGTGTTGGATCTGTGTGCGAGTCGAGTTGATTAGTCAGCTTGTGTATGCATGCCTGCCCCTACAACTGTTTGTGTGTATTAGCAACTGCCTGGATGTGGCAGCAAAGTCGGAGGAGCCACTGGCTCCTGAAAGTAGCTCTTCTCCGCCAGGCCAGGCCGTTTAATCAGGTTCCCCACATCCGCCAGCTGTGTCCACACAGCAAACAGCCACTCTGTCTCGCTGGAGAGCTGCAACATCCAGCTGGGGGTGGGGGAGGCCAGTTAGCATTGGGAGATTAGCCCAGGCTGCTGCTGCCCAGACAGACAGAGGTTGCATTTGTGTGTTTGTTTGAGAGACAAACAGAGATTGAGAGATTACAAGAGACATTGAGTTCGGCTGCTGAGAAATGGCAGAAAAAGTGTAGTAGTGAATGTGCCTCTGTGTGTGTGAGTGTGTGTCTGTGTGTGTATCCCTGCACATGTGTACATTTAAATGTCTAGTTTGTGTGTGTGTGTGTGCGCACACACACGTGCGTGCGTGTGTGTGGTTTTACATTCTCGCTGCTCAAGTGTCCAGCTGGCAGAGGGGAGATAGCGGGAGTCTTGAAAATGGTGACGGAGCGGTAAACAGACACACAAACAGCCTATCAGTCCTAATGAGGAAAAGTGCTGTGCCTAAAAGGATGGGTGGGGGTGGGTTACGCTCGAACTCCCGGCTCATGGTCATACATCAAAACAGACAAAAATACACAAGAGGGCAAACACATGCAGACACACAAGAGAAACGCAAGCACACATGAGGGAGAATCGGGACACACATGCACACAGTCTAATAGGAGAGCTGATTCACACCCTCCGTGGGTCACGGGCCAACTTTAAAGGTGTTAGCATATTTAGGCCAGAGCAGCTGGATTCCACTGAAATGGACCAGGCCCATCAATCCCCCGCCTGTGCCTGATGCCCTGAATACAATGGCTGGGCTGGCTGCTTTGGTGAGCGTGGTTCTCCCAGTCAGTCAAATTGAAATAAATGAACTGCCAACCCTGACGGCAGGGTAATTGTTCATATGGAAATTGGATTGCCGTCGTCACACCAGCCTCCCATTGCAACTCGTGAAACAATTTTAGTGTAAGGATGGGACAAGAGCGTTTACATGTCAAATTTAAAAAAAAAAAAAGTGAGATGGCAGACATGCAGAGAAAGAAAGAGTTCTCCACACTCTCCCACTTCATGTTTCATCTTTAACAATGCCGCTTGTTCTGCCTATCCTTTCATGGATGGCGGCAGGAAAATAAAGGACAAGGATCCGCCCCTCATTTCCGTCTCCTTTTATGGCTCCTAACCCACGTTGTCATGTTGCCTTGTAAACAATTTATCAGGCTTTTTCAGCACCCTACACACTGTGGGAGACATGGTAAGTTTTGCTTCAGAGCATTAACCCCTCGCTCACCTCTCCCTCCCCCCTTTCTCCCCCTTGCCGCAAGGCCTTTCGGGACATGCGAGTCATTTAATAGCAGCTCACTTTTATCAGCGTATAACACTTCACATGAAGACACCCCCCTGTCCACACAGACACACACACAAACACACACACATATCAATGTCAGACCCTGGCATCTGTCAAAGCCAGCTCTGCTCTCCGATAAAGAAAGTGCTGAATATGAATGATCACAGTATGGGGTGATATCCTATTATGTTTTCGGGGTAGGGTGTCTGTTTTTTTATTTATTATATCAGTTTCCTTCCTGTATCTCTTTTAATGAGTGAATGGAGCGCTCATGCTGGTTCAAAACTTGCCAGGTCAGCAGTTGCGGAAGTGTTTGTGTGTCTGATATAATCATTACACACACATTTTGCTCCCTACTTTCATTTTCCCTTCTCTCCTTTCTGATCTGTTACTCCCCCGCACAAACACGCTTGCACTCTTCCTCCTGCTTGGAGTCGTCCTACAAACGGGGATGTGGGTGTTGCGTGGTGAGAGGATTGGCCGAGAGGCGTGCGGACTGCCATGCTGGGTTTTAGTGCCCCTGTGTCAAAGAAACACAGCGTGGCAGTTTGAAGAGAAGAGTGTCTGTGTGGTCAGAGTGGGATTACCTTGTCAGCACTTCAGGCTGCGCCAGTGCACGTATTGGTGCGTGCACATGTATCTCTAAGCCTGTGAATCCGTGTGTGCTTTGTGTGTACACCTGCCATTTTTCAATTATCTTTCATTTTCCTCTGCTGAGAGCTTCTTTTTCTGCCCAGACATGTCCTAACTTGTGGAGGGTGGGCGAAAGAGATGGGACTAATAGTCGTCCCAAAAATGAGTGTGTGCAGGTGTGTGATGACTCGCAAGCCAACAAAGAGACACACCTTCATGTGATATTTTCAAGTCTGTGAATGTAGTACCTTGGCAGTTTTTCTCAATGATTATTCCTCTAGCCATGGAAATATCAATATTGCTTAGTCAAGTCTTCACTTACCCATAATTCATAGAAAATTAGTCATATTGTCAAAAACTTGACAGCTTTGTGCAACAAATGAATTTAGATGTTTATCTGAAGTTTGACTATGTTGAAACCGACCATTGTCCCACTATCGTTGTCCCTGGTGTTTATTACTCAGTGCACCAACCTTTAGCATTCAATGCCTGACATTACAATGCATTGTAAGATAAGAACAAAGAACTAGAAAACTGAATCACATTATCAAACAATAGATCAATTATTTTCAGCATACTAGCTCAAGAGCCATTTATTTGCTACAGAGTTATCACATTATTGTCGTTTATGTTTTGCAGTCTTCTAATAAGGTCTTAATGTGGAAGTAATGTAAACATTCAATATTACGATTCTGTGTCAAATTTCTCCAGAAAAGACATTTGTGCACTTTACTGTAAGTACAACATGAAAAGTGTGCTGTGGGATTAGTTGAGATGTCTAATTTGAATTGAATCAACGGCGACAATCTGGCAGTTTTAATTCATCATTTGTGTCTTTCACAGGACATTTTTCAGATGTGCCAGCTTCATTAGCACGTGATGTGTTTCATTATTATTTATCCCAGGCCATTGGAGGCTTCATTAGCTGCAGGCTGATGCAGCACACAGCCTCTAAATTTAGCAGCTTTTTATTTATTCAGAATAGCGAAATGTTGGATGGTATGCCCAGTTGCCATGTTCTCTCACAGCAGCTTTGAGACGTGTAGAGAAAAGAGAGGTGGGATGGTCTGGGGAGAAATGGGCCTCATTCCACCTGTGTCACCCCCACCAGACGTCTGCCTCTCTTCAGCTCTTTGAAGCCTCTTTAATTCCAGCGTTCAGGATTAAGCCCATGAAAAAAGGATGAAAAGTGATAGAGCGACAGAAGGAGACATCCTAAGAGAGAACAGGCTCCTTTGAAATATGTTAAGAAATTCGTTTGCACTGACCCACAATGCAGCATCTGAGGGAAACTTATTTTTTTCTGGTCGGGGGCTGGCCATAGGATTTGCATGAATAGTAAAAGGACTCTTTGAAGTCATGGATGTAAGTGGAACTGGAGTTTTCTGAAAACTAAATGAGCACCCTGAGACATTGTCCTTGCATTGTACATTACTAACTGAGAAAGTTGCTTTGTCACAGCATGTTTGAGTGGAAGGCAAAGGAATCAAGTCATTTTCTGCTACAGAAACCATCGACATAATCCACCTTTTGTGGAGTCTCTGTGTGTGGCCTGTATCATGGCCAAGTGAATTGATAGAAATATGGATATTACCGCTTTTAGTGGACGGTCGGAGAGACAGTCATGCTTTACTGTCTATATTTACAGCCACACCCACTATTTAGACAGTATGGCTTTCGTTGTTGTATACAAAAATCAGAAAAACACTCAGTAGTGTTAAAGTGTGTTTAGATGCACAGACCTACTGTAGGTTTAATTAGTTTGTACAGGACCTTCTGATGCAGTTATAAAACACTTAATTTTCCTGCCAGCTGTTTCCACAAACAGAAGAAAAATGCACATTAAAGGTTATGTGGCAAATGAGACTGCCTGAACCTGTCCCGTCAAAACTGTTTAACCATCAACAGCCTGTCTAATAGCAGCTTATTGTGATAAAACACTATCCGGCTGTTGGAGTATACTGAGGTCCAGAGACTTAAAATGTAGGAGTAATGATAGCAGTAAAAGTAGTAAGTAATGATGTTACAATTCTTAATATATGGTAGCACAGAAATCAGTACTTAACAAAATGAGTGAAAATGAGAACACAGATAAAGGTGGACAATTTAAAAGAAGAGAATGATTAAAAAAATATTTAATTGAAGAAAGTGGTAGAAGGCAGTAAATACGATGCAGGTCAATACTACTGGTTTACACCCTCAATGTGCGTTGGAAGTGTCAACCTATCAGCAAAAAAAAGACACTTGAGTAATCACAAGCAATTCATTCAAGCGGTCACTTTATTGTGGCTTACATTTATTTTTTCTTCTGGGATTTTTGTCATTTGCATTTAAACTCTTAATGGCGTACAAGTAAATACACCCTAAGTAAGGTGTTGTGAACTTTACATTTACAATGCAAACTTTATTACACCTAATTCACAGAGGTGTTCATTTTATTCTGTGATCTTTTTAAGGCAATTTTTGTGTCTTTCTGTGAGCATGCAATTCGCCACCATTCTTTCTCCAGTTTTTGTTTATGTAGTCAACTTTTTGAGGCAGCAAAACCATTTTGCAATTCAAGCTGTTTTTGTTATGCTTCTTTGAAAACTCAAACATAAAAGTAAGTTTTTGTGGCGCCTCTTAAAGCTGACACATGCTTGTAATTGTCATTCAACTTGGCCTGTGGATCTTGTCTTTGTAAATTAAGTTTTATCACTTTAGAGGTGAAATTGTTGTTCATATGATGATGTTTTTTAAAAAAAATTTTCACCTTCATTTTTTGTCTACTCCTCTTAGTTAAATCTTGACAAAATGCTGACTACCCCTCTATCTTAATTAAAGCTGTAAAATCCAGTCGCACACATTACTGTCCTGAATAAGCACAGACAGAGATTTTATTGCACCATTTCAATTTTAATTGAAATATTTAAAGCTGTGAATTGAAAAGAGCACAATACATTTACGCAATGCAATTGGTTTTGAGGGTGGGGTGGCCAGACTGAGGCAGTAAATGCGAAGAAAAATAAAGTCAAGTAGTGGGCACTTAAATGCAAATTGGAGTTGCCAGTGAAATTAACAGGTTCCCCCTGGGCAAATGTCTAATCAGTGGTCTCCCCACTTAGTCCAGTGAGGGAAGGCAGGTTAACATAATAAAACACTGCTTTGGCAAGCAAATTCCTTAAAGTTTCATCAGGGGTTTTCAATTTGACAAATGTGCCTGTGGACTTGACAAAGTAGAATGAGAAGGAGTATACTATTGAGTGTGGAGCTTGAAACCATATGCAAACATAAACGCACATTTGCGGTGTAGGCAATAACTGCTTCAAAGCCACCTGCAGTTCCATATTTACCACAGCCTGGGCAAACTGGAGCGAGCAAGGACTCTACAGGCACCTGCTGTTAACCGGTACATGATGCTGTCTGTATTTTACAGGGATATTGTGTGATCATGTTTCAAAACAGTGTACTTCCTGAGCACATTGTGCTTGGAGGTGAAAAAACAGACAAGTGCAAATGAAGTTGGACAGGATCCAACTTTTTAAATAGGATTTCATTGTGTTATGGTTTGAGATCTAGCTCTCGGCCTTAATCTTTCTTTACCCCCACACAGAGCAGTTTTATTTTTTCACCAGCGATCATTTCTGATATTAAGTCAATTAAATCCAAAATAACACGCCCTTTATAGAACTGGGGAAATTCTCACTTACCCTAGTTGGTTTGTAGACACTTAGACAGTTTGGGTTTTATTTGGATTTATATTATATATGTCTGCTTCTAAGTGTCTTATGGTGCTAAAATATTTTAAAAATGACATTTAAAGAATTTAGCAGAAGTACAATCAGTAACTCTAGGTAAGCCACACACTAGTTTTTATAGGAATTACTTTTTACCAAAGAAATATCCCTATAGCAAAAGGTTCACAGTGAGGTCTGTGGATTGTTTAGAGTAATGGGGACAGTTTATGTTGAAAGAGATGTTGTTGTTACATTTCTAAATGTAATTGTTAGCATAGAGGATAATGTTTTTAACACCGCAAACAACATATAATTCAGCTCAATTGGTGTGGGGTGGCTTTCAGAGACAGACATCTCAAATTCTGGCCAAATAAAGTCTTATCTGCATGGCTAGATATGACTACAGCTTAAGGTAACAGAGAAAACATGTTTTCTTGTAAATTCAGTACACCAACCCTTTTAAAAAAATAGTTTAACATTTTGGGAGATACACTTATTCACTTCTTGCAAAGAGTTTGGTGAGAAGATCAATACCACTCTCACATATCTGTATGGTAGGCTGCATCTAGGAGATCGTTAGCTTACCAGAAATACTGGAAACAGTGGGAAAGTGGAAGTCTGCCTCTGTCCAAATGTAAAAGCATTTGCCTCTAAATCTCTGTGATTAACATGTTATATCTTGTCTGTTTAATCCATACAAAAGCTGAAGTGAAAAAGAGTTAAGCTTTCTCCTTACTCCGCTTCAATAAGAATACTATCAGTGTTCACGTGTAACTCACTGCATGAAAGCTATTTCATATTGTTGAACTATTCAGTTAAATCTTCATGGTTGCCCCATCTGACTGCAGACTCTGTTCACATCCCATTGGATTGCATGTGTGAGTGTGTGTTTAGTGTGTATGTTAACCACCTACTCTACAAAGCAGTCTTGTGTTGCTGATACGTGTGCATTTAACTGCATTAATAATGAAACACCCTCTCTCCCTTTCTTTTCTCTCCAGAGATGGCGAGCTGGGTCTCCCTCCTCCTCTTTCTCTTCTGCATGTCAGTCTCACAAGCCCAGGAGGAGAGCAACAACATCCCCATTTTTGAGTTCACCTCCGAGACCTCTATCAACAATGTGGTCCAGGACCCCCAGACCGGTCGCATCTACCTGGGGGCCATCAACACCATCTTCCAGCTGGGGCCGTCACTCGACCTGCAGGCTCGCGCCGAGACGGGTCCAAAAGAGGACGCCCGAACCTGTACACCTCCTGCATCTGCATGCCAGGACACGAAGCTCTTGCCCAACCTCAACAAGCTCCTGCTGGTCCATCCATCCAACGGTTCTCTCATAGTCTGTGGCAGCCGCTACAGGGGCATCTGCTCCCTCCTCAATCTGACCAATGTGGAACAGCAGCTGTATTACAGTGACAGTAAAGGAGAGAGGACTTACGTGGCTAGCATAGAGGATAACGTGAACGTGGTGGCCGTAATGTCCACATACTCAAAAGATGGGCACACCTTTAGTGTGTTTGTTGTTGGAAAGGGCTATGGAAGCCTGGACAGTACAAAACTCATCAGCACACGAATCCTTCAGGACTACCGTGACTGGGTAGTGTTTGAGAGCATCATTGAGGCATCAACTGTACAGACAACACCATTTGTTCCAAAGTACCTACATGACTTCCGCCTTGCCTTCAAAGAGGATGGTTTTGTTTATTTCCTCTTCTCGCGGACACTCGATGGTACAGATACTAAAAACCTGACCTTTGTGTCTCGTCTTTGTGAAGACGACTACCATTACTATTCCCACACGGAGCTCCAGTTAAACTGCGGCCCGAATAACCGATACAGTAAGGTCCAAGCCGCATATGTGGCTTTTCCAGGAAAAGAGCTTGCACGGGTCATAACTGAATCAAGTGTGTATGACAAAGTTGACTCCTGGAGCAAAGTTCTGTTCATGGTGGCGAGTTCAGAAGATGATGACAGCGACTCGGCTCTCTGCATGTACCCACTCAACTTCATTAATAAGAAGCTGGTGGAAATCATCAGTGCCTGCTATAGTGACTCTGGGAAAATTTCCCAAATTCCTGCTGTGGACATCCCCTACTCTTCTAAAACCGATGAATTCTGCACATCGAAAATTGCAGTAAGTACTTCTGATAGGTCAGCTGATATAAGTTTTAAAAAATCATTTGTGTATGGCATATGTATTGGCGAATTCCCTTTTCAAGTAATCAATAATGTATAGATGCGTCACGGTTTACTTTAATGTCTTAGTGTTTATTTTGTTCTGCTGATCCTTTTATAGTCTTCTGTCTAAAGCTCTCGTTCTGTCTTTTCCCTCTTTCCATGTCTCTTTTTCCCAATTCCCTCAACTCATACAAATTAATAACATATAGCCCTGAGAGGCAAAAAAGCAGCTCAGGGCACAAAACAGGTCCTCCAACAAAAAAAACAAAGAAAACAACAATGTAAATACAAAGCTCATGTAAATTCCAGTATGACTTTGTAACATCTACTGTTTCCACATTAAGAAAGATATGCTAGTCTTTCAGGCTGTTTGAACGATGCATGGTGCATATATAAATATACTCACCAGACGAATAACACTAATAATAGTAATTTAACATGTTCCATTTAAATAAAGCAAGTAGCCCTTGAATTCAAACACAGTTTTAATTTCACGGCTTTAGCCTATTTGAACAGAACAGATTCTTGTAAACACAAATAGGTGTCACTCTCACAGAAATGGCTACAATATCAACAGTATATTTATTCAACCATAAATGAAGCCGACCATTGTTCATCATGTGTGGATATATATAAAATCTGTTGTAGTGTAACACAGAATTGCTAAATTATTAACATACGCTACTGTATCTCTGTTATCCCAAACTTGCAATTGAAAGAAATGACCGTTTTAATTCATACATTTTATTTGTATATATTATAAAATAAATGACCACACAAAATATATTGAATGTTTAGACCTTTATTTTCACCACATGTAAAATGCTGGCCCTCAAAGAACAATGGTGAAAAGTTTTACCCAAGGTGCTTAGCTTACTTAGTAGAGGACATCCAACACTGCTAAGAAGTTTGATTCTCAAATATTCTGTCTCATATCCTTTGGATTAAAGTAAGCACAGAATTTGTCATCATCCTATTGTTCTTCCTTTTCTTTTACAGAAGGATACCTTGGCAAACTTCAAATGTGGTGCAGACTTTCTGCCTTCCCCTCTGGCCAGCAAGCCGAGATTCGCCTTACGGGCAAATGCAGTGTACACCACCTCTGGCCTTCTGACTGCTGTGGCTGTTGCTGTGGAGAATGATCACACCATCGCTTTCTTGGGGAACAGCAAGGGGGAAGTCTTCAAGGTGCAGTTGTCTTTTGATCTGTTGGATTTCTCTTCTTGACTGTGTTTTTTTTCCTTTCAGCTTTTAGTCTTACCTGAGGGGAAGCAGGATGGGGGAATTTAAGACCTATTGTCTGACAGTGTTACTTTTTGTTTTCTGTCCAGGTGCACCTGAGAGCAGACGCACATATGTACAACAGAATTTCTGGCGACACCATAGGAGAGAAGGTCAACAAGAACCTTTTCTTTGACCTCAGTCAGAGCCACCTCTACATTACCACAGAAAAAAAGGTGTGTATGTCAGGGGCCCTTTTGTAATACAATGCATTACACACAGTAGTTACAAGCCAGTACACTGCCTGTGTGGACAGCTGTCTAAAATTGAAATTGAAGCATATGTATTCCGTCAGATTTCCGTGAGAAGACTTCTCATGTTTAGACATATTATTGCAGTTGCTCTTTTGTGTTATTGAGAATTTAATCACAGGAAGAGGGTATCAGTCACATACTATCTGACTGATTTTTACCAGAATTAAATGTGAAAAATATGTTGCGGATCTGCTATTTATGGTACAGAGTACAATCACTGGAGGAAGACGTACTCAGATATTTTACTTTCAGTAAAAGTAGAAATACCAAAATGTATAAATATACATTTGACTTAAATGTACACAAGTATTATTAGCAAATGTATCAAAAGTAAATGTACTCAGACACAATTGTCTCTTTCTAAATGTTTAATTATATATTTTACATTATTGGACCATTAGTGGATCATTAATACAGACAATGTAGGTGCTTGACGTGGTTGATGTTCATTTTATAAGATGATTGTACCATATGTACTCTGATGATAAGCACGGGTAACACACCTGCAACAAACCAAGGAGCATTTTGTAGCCATATATTAAATGCTTCATATTTTGTGCAGTCTCCCCTAAGGTGCACTGTTTGATCATATTTTATGTTGTAATGCTCCAGATCACCAAGGTGCCGGTGCAGACGTGCCTCCAAAAGAAAGACTGCCAATCATGTGTGGATTTGTGGGACCCTTACTGTGGTTGGTGTGTCCTGGAGGGCAGGTAAGGATCTCTCACACACACACACACACACACACACACACACACACACACACAAATACATACATACATTCTTGCATACACTTTTAAATGCATGTACCCAGCGACAGACTAACGCAAACACCCACACATGCAATTCCATCTGTAAAACACAGCAGGTTATTTGTTCAGTGCTTTATTGCAGACACTTTTAGTACCCCTCAGTGTTTATATTCCATCTCCTGTTGTCCTTGCAGCCGTAAGGAATTAAAGCTGTTTGTCAGCCTCATGCAGCGAAGGCAGTCTGTGCAATTTACTCTCATCAGCCTATATTTATCAGGGTCTGGAGGGTAGAAGGGGCGGTATGTATCATGTATTTTACAGGGATGTGATCGGGAACAAGAAAAAAGGAGAAAAACAGCTGTGTCCCTCTGGAAGTCGTTGATACTCTTATTCAGAAACACTGCACGCACTTTAGAGATGCAATGATTAGTCGATTGACAGGAAATTAATCAGCAACTATTTTGATGGTAGATTAATCTTTGCAGTGATTTTTCAAGCAGAACATTTATAGGGCCAGCTTCTTGAATCAGATATTTCTGTTGTTCTTCTTTGTCTTATTTTGCTGGAAATATTTGGGTTTTGTTAGTTTGATAAAACTAATAGACATTTGATGACAACCTCAAATTCTTGGACACATGGTGGATTATGAGATTAATAGAAAATACTTATTTTCCACTGAAATCTAATGATATGTTATATTCTGTGCTTCTTTTTGTTTGCACAAACACGTCCGTGTTACATTGCATTCCCTTTCTTGATTTCTTTTGAATGGTGTTTTACCTGATTGATGATGACAAAAACGCTTTAAATTTGTCATACATAAGATTTAACATAACATTCATAACATTTTTGCATTAAATATGCCTGAAATTATTAATTAATTATCAGAATAGTTGTTCTTTCATTTTCTTTTAATCAACTAATCATTGCAGCTTTAATTTATCATTTAATCTATGAAATGTCAGCAACTATTTACCAAGGCCCACAGTGGTGTTTTTATTGCTTGTTTTCCCTGACCAACAGTACACTAAAGACACTTAAGACAAAGTAAAGAGGCCAAATACTGGCAGTTGAAATGTTGGAAGGAAATATTCATCATTTTTTACATGTTAAGATTACTTAAACGATTAGTCAGTTATAAATATATTATCATTCAGGTCTAAACTATTGCTGCTTTTCCATTACAAAACCATTTACCATTAAGTGCATTTCATGCTTTTTATATCTATTTAAAACTTAATATTAAAAATCTCCACAGACCCTGCTTGGGCATGTGATTTGTTATTTATGAAAGCACATTGAAAATCTGTCCATAGTCCATAGCCTGTTTTTTTGAGGTCTTGTGAAAGCATTTAAGGGTGTAGAGCACAGGCTTATGGGAGTTGTTCATACTTCTTCTGAAGGTGTACCAGGAGGTCTGAGTGCCGACGGGCAGAGGAGAAGAATGGCTGGCTTTGGAGCCCCCAGCAGCAGTGTGTCAAGATCATCTCATTCTATCCCCCGAACCTTTCCTGTAAAAAGACTCAAAAGGTAGAGCACTGCTTCTGTTCTCTCATTCTCACTCACTCTGTCCCTTTGTTCTCTGTGCCTCTTTCTTTCTGTCTCTCTCGCTCTGCAGAACACAACCCTACTTACGTGCACGTCACACAAACATGCACGGCCTGGGTAATAAACAGTTTCCATTGTGAATCAGAGACCACTGGTTCTAGGTTGTAGTGCTCTGTATCGATCCATCCAGAAAACTCCAAACTAGCTTATTATAACCGACCCGGTTGATTGTGCTCACAGCCTGAAGATGGAGAGCCTCTCTTGTGCGCTTTCTAACTCAAGTGTTTTTTTTCCATTTCTCCGCTACCTGACTACTTTGCTGTCCCTCCTTTTCTGACTCACTCTTGTATTTCTATCAACAGCCGCTCTTCCTCCTCAATCAATAGCTAGCCTTAAAAAAGGAAACTGTTTCTGTATTGTAACTTCACAACACATAGTTTTAGGTGTTTGAATTATACACAGAGCAGATGCATTAATTTAACTGATATTATTCAGCCAAACATATATACATGTAGGCAGTAACCCTTTCTGTGAACAACTCTGTTTCATCCACTTCCACATCTATGTGTTTGTTTTTTTTTCTGTTCAGGTGAAGATCAACATTCAGTATCTTCCTACAGCTGGACTTTCTGACCGTCTGCACTGCACCATAAACTCGTTCCAGAGTAAGGGCATCAGGTCTGACAATGGTCACGTCTCCTGCGATCTGCCCAATCCTGCGCTTATACCACAAACATCTGGTGACCGAGGTATAGCCTTTGTGTCTGGTGTCTCCATTATAACCAAGGTTGTATCACAAATAAGCAAAGTGGACCCCAGATACCAAGGGTTCACTGTAGTCTCAGTAGGTTTCGGTTAATATCCATATCCATAATATCCATAACTATTTTCAGTGGTCAAAAAATACCTTACATAATAAACCATTATGTTTTTATTACCTTAAAATTAGTCATTTCTATCTACATAACAGCGGGTCCCCCTTACATGCTTGTCACCATGTTACATCGTCATGTTTCTACAGTAGCTGAAAATGGACAAACAACGCTAGTTCAACGCTTGTTCTACTTCTGGTGGAAATCAGTCAGTGTAGACACACAGTGTAGATCACTACTTTGAATACGTACGTTTGAAGAAGTAGAAGTAATAATATACAGCAGGGGTCAGCAAATGGCTTTTCCATGGGAGCAGTTTTTTCAACCATTAGATGATGGGTAAGAATATAATTATCATTATAATGACTTCCATTGACATGGTGTTTGGTTAACTCAGTTGTTAAAGCGCAGGTCTCGCAGCTCAACTTTTGTGTGTTTGATCCCATGCTGGGACAATTGTTTTTTTCTCTCTTCAACAAATGGATTCTGCAGCAATTATTTTTCAGGCTCATATTACAGCACGTGTTGCAGTGTTTGTGATTCGGTGTTTGGTCCGCATCCATCAACGTATGGACGCTTTTTCATTTCCCCAGTATCTCCAGGCAGAGGACATTAAGGGGAATCACATTTTCTGATGGCTCTTTCAGAGGTCTGTAAAGCAGGCTACAGACTCTTTTAAAGTTGTTAAAAGCTCAGTTCAACTCCAAATATAGCATTACAGTAAACAAGCTTCCCGCGCTTTTATTTAGCAGACAAAACCACTAAAGAGGAAGTGATTATGTGAGTAACTGTTGCTGTCATGACAGATCTATTTCAGCACCACTATCAAAGTATTTATTTATTTATATTTTTGCTGCTATCAAAGCCATAATTTGGCTGTGGGCAAGATATTATTGCTGGTGGGCAATTATTGCTAAAATGTATCTATTATGTGGTTTATAATGGCCTGTGGTGCAGAAACAGTGACAGTATTACACACTCTTGGCTAACATTTTCAATGTTATCTGCCAGTGGCCAAGTCGCAGAAACATATGGTTTTACTGAATAATTAAGTAAATATAATTTCCAAAGAAACCTCATTTCTTGACTGGCAACTCTCTGCTGCCTCAGAAGAGACTGTAGGGGGTAGTGGTAGACACCTCACCCCTAGATACCACTAAATCCTACACACTGAACCTTTAATTGATTAATTTCTGATTTATGAAGGAATTTGACACAAGTACAATATCAATTCACTTGGGGCTGTCATAATTAGCTAATTTTGTCCTTACATCGTAGAAATATAGACATTTTACAAAATCAAACATGAAGCTTTAATGAAAGACAGCAGACATGCTTTTTCACACAGTAGATGTTTATATGTTTTATAAATACTTAATTAGCTAGGATGGTTGTTTAGGCAGTCAAATTATAACCAACTTGACCACAAGAACAGATGTGTTGGTATCAACGTGGCTCACCACTTCAGCTAAACAATTTCCTTGGGGAAACCCTTGTCTTTATGGGAACGTGGAGCCTACAGAGTATACACATTGTACAATTCACAGAGGGCAGTAGAGGTCCAACAGCAGATGTTTGACCCTGGACCCCCATCAGGTTAATCAAGCAAAGATAATAACTTTTTGTCCACCATACTTGTGGCTGATGAATGAAATATTTCCTTTAGCAACTGACAAATGACATTTGTGGTTTTGATTGAACTGCTTTGACAACAATTGGAATGGATAACCATGAAATTTAGTACACACATTCATGTCATTCTTAGCATGAATTATAATAACTTTGGGGATCACCTGATCTTCCATCTAGCATGGCTGTAGACTCTAAGTCAAGTTAAATTAATATACTGATACAAAATGAAAATAAACATATTTGAGGTCAAGCTCTGTCACAAACGATTTCAAGATTGTGTCTTGTGTTTGAATGTATCGTCTTGTGTTGTTTTGTCTTCTTCACACACAAACACAAAAATTATATCTTATCATCAACTGTGGATGTCTTGAAATGTAAGAATAATTCCTAAAGACCCTAACCCTTTTCATAAATGTGTAAAACCTGTATCCCCCCAACAGCTAGTGCAGGACATTTTAACCCTCCCTTTGCTGTGTTCTCAGACTTTGTGGCCGTGCCAGTCAGGATTTTTGTTAACGAGACTGTGGAGCTGGCCACGGGGGACTTCAAGTTCTACAACTGTGCTGCCACAGTGAGGAAATCTGAAAACACACCGTGAGTCAGACTGTTAATCTATCAGTTCTGCTTTGTCATGCACTGAAAATACACAGTGACACTGAACACAGCATCAACTGACAGGCTTGATGTAAATGTATCACCGTGCATGAACAGATGAAAGATCAAGGCTCTGTTTGTAAATTGTGATGCATGGTAGTTTTGAATGCACCTCTTGCATTTTCTCTCCTCCGTTTATTACCAAGCCGAGGAAATTGCCTCAGTTTCCTTTTCATTAATCAAAAAATGAAAGTCAATCTCGCCATTTTTTCTCCCCTCCTTATTTTTTTTCTCATTTCTTTCATGCCGAGGAATGTGTGATGAACGAGCTTTGCTTATGGGAAGTTGCAAAGATCCATTTCGTTGTCAGCAACATGGATTTTTGTGCCGGACGCTCTTTGATGAGTTTGCATGTTTTATATTTTGTTTGTGTGTGTGCTTTTATGCGTGTGTGCTCCTGCCTAATTATGCGTGTAAAAGCATTTTCTTATCTTTGGTGTTTGTCTTTTTTTTCTGTGTGTGTTTTCAGGTGCATGTCATGTGTGGCCAGTTCGTGGGGCTGCCAATGGAATACACATGACCACACCTGCAGCGACATGGACGACGTGGTGGATACCAACATCATCAAGCAACGTCAAGTTAGTCTTCTCAAGGGTTAACACATCTGTGGCATGTCAAGGAGTTTTACCTCTGATAGTATGTGTCTGACAAATGCCTAAAAAAGTGTAGCAGAAGTTTCAACAGACACATCTAATCAACACATGTTATGTAGCGCCTGAGTGATCCAAATTGATCCTGAAAATGAATAAAAAAACCTCAAATCCCAGTATCAGCTGGCACCATCTTGCGTGACAAATGTCAAGAATATCAATTTACAAGTCAGCAGATGTTTCAGCGATACACTTATCTGTCGCTGCAGATGAGGGTGTCCGTTAAGTGGCTTGCATATTTAAAATGTAAATGATTGAAAGAGGGTGTATCTGATTTGTTTTGTTTTGATGCCTTCTCAGGGAGCTAAGTGTCCTCAGTTTGAGAATCCAGATCCAGTGCTGATCCCCGTGGGCTACAAGACTCATATAAGCTTTGAGGGTATCAATTTGGACCTCTACCAGGTAAAGTGGCACAAAAAAAATCAATTTATTAAAAAAATGTGAAATTATTTGACACAAAAGTGAACATTTCAGTCACAAGACAATCATCATATAACCATAGAAATCATTATATAATCATAGAAAAAACAACAAAAAAAGCAACAATAGAAAGGGTCATTAATCATTCCATTTGATAACAAGAAACAAGTTAAAGACAGCCTCTCAATAAGACCTAATGGATGTGGTGTTCTCATATAGAAAACCAATTTACGTTCTGATTTAAGATTTTCATCAGTCTCCACAACTGCATGCTTTTGTAATCCTTTAAACTGTACAGAATGAAAGTGTTGACATGTCTCTCTACAGATTACCATATACAATTTCTGTGTACTGCACTGTAAAAAAAACGTGTCCTTACAGGTCTGCTTGTTTTACCCATCTATTGAAGCCCTTGTGGGCTTGAGAGAAGGTAATTGTGCCAACAGATATGCAGCTAAAGAACTGCCTGATGTTGTACATTTTGCTTGTAGTATGACTTGTGAATGTACTTGTTCTATCACATGTCATACTGTTGCAAGAACAAGAATAGAATCCACGCATCCCATCCAAACTTCTCTGGGTGAGAACAGAGGGGCTGCAATCTGCAGTCACTACAAGATAGTGTTTATTTCTTGCTCTGTAGTAAGGGGGGAAAGAGGAGGATCATAGAACAGTATATTTGAAATAGGATCATACATAACTTAAAACACCATGTTTCTTGTTTTTATTTGATCCTCTAGGGCCGTGCTTTCACAATCGGCACTGAGCTGATGAGAAATGTGGAGGAAGAGGTCCATTTTGAGAGTGGGCCGTTCTACACCTTCAGCGGCTTCAATGTGCGTATAGCTGTTTTGTAGCTTGACACTCATCTTGACACGTGAGCCTCGACTGCTGATTTTGTTCCTTTACTTAGCTTGTTCAGATAGGACAATTTTCTCTCCATTCAACACAGGTCCTTGAACTATGGCTGATTTGGGGATTATCAAAGTGCGGAAATTATAATATGGAACAACCCTGAAACTGTATTGTTGGATACCACTTGATTTAAACTTTTTAGTACTTAAAATGGCTAAAAGCAAACTTTATATCTATGTACAGCTGACTTTATGTTCCAGGCTTATGAATTAAATCACCCTTTAGCTGGTGTTCACAGTTCCTTTGATATTCTCTAGCTCCCTCTAATGGACAGACTCCCCTTATTGGAGTTATTTTAGTTCCATCTCCACATTGTGAATTCTGTGATTGGGAAGCTCAAGCAGTGCCTAGCCCCCAGCTATGTTCTTTTCCAGCATTGATTTCTTTAGCTGAAAATCTGCCAGCCTGGGTAAAAAAAATGTTTCATCCTTTTTTTTTTCCTCTCTTGGCACGGGGGAGCGGCAGCCCACACTGTTTGCCGAGAAGAGCTTAAGTGCCATTAATCACTGGATTCGGAATTAATAATTCATTTTCTTCCAATTTCTTAGTTTTCTTACAACAAGTCACCAGAGACCAATGTTCTCTTCTACGTGAAGGACAAGGAGTCGGGCAAGAAGATGGACAGCACGCTGAATGGTACGCTCTCTCACATTTTAATGTGGAGATCTTATTTATAATGCCCTGTGTGTACACCTCCAGTCCCAGCGTGTAGCCTCCATTAGATGTGAGAAAGCTGCCTTTAATCTTAAAGTGAAAATTAATCAGAAAATTAATTGGTAATGACTGTATCATTGCACACGTTTTGACAGAATATGAAGGATTTAGGGACATTCATAACAAGAGATTGTGAGGGCTGTTTTTACATTGCAATGCAAATTATAACAAAGTTATCAGATGCGAACATAAAAATATCACCAGATTTTCAGAATCAACATACAATATATCCCAAGATTATACTATACACAAGGATGTATGTTTTTTAGATGTAAGGGTGCATAATGATGTAAAGAAGAAAAAAAAACAAGTCATGCCATACATGCCATAATGGTATTATAAAAAACACATAAAAATGCTATGCAAACCTCTGTAACCACAGTTAAAATCATGCTTAGTCCTTGATAGAGACCTGATACTTTACGATAAATGTTATGTTGACATCTACTACTATGAGCATTGTGCATCATTGCCTCTTCTTTTATTGATTCTGTTGTCTTTTTAGAAAAGTATTCACTGTAACGTTAAGGCCATACAGTATGTAGCCTGTGAGGCCAACCCAGGGCAAATTAGTCCACAAAGCACTTGCTGCTTCCACATTAAAAGATACTTCTACCAGTTTAGAATTGTGCTTGTTGAAAAAGGTTGGATATCAATGCAGCAGAACCAGAGATAGCATTTTATTCCACACATTCACCTTACTTGTCAAAACCTGGCTTCTACATTAGCCACAATGCAACTCAACCACTAAGAGTTGGGTGAGCAATTTTGGCTGTGTTAAGCTAGTGGCAGCTAATGTAGCCTTGAGCTAATAGCTTAAAGCAGACACGAGGAGCTACAGAGGTCTGGAAACTTTCTTTGTCCCCAGATTTGTTTTCATTTTCAAACCAGAGTGACTCAAGTAACATCACTAGAGGGAATTTATCAGACTTTGTGCGGCTTTTTTCAAGTTTTATAATGCAAAACTCCCCAAGACCTGTAAACAAACTATAAAAAAACAGTTCCCTTTTCAGGTTATGGCTCTGAGGGCCCATGGTAAAAAATAAATATATTGAGGATGTATTAGATGAGCAAATCAACAATGTTTTAGCAAGGACACAGAACTGGAACTATGAAAGCAAGACCTTGTTTAAGGAATATTAATATAATGCATATATATATATATATATTTGTTTTTCCCCTTCACTACTTCTCCTACAGTAACCCTGTACAACTGCTCTGTGGGGAGAGAGGACTGTAGCCTCTGTAAGAACGCTGACCCAAAGTACAGGTGTGTGTGGTGCGCAAGGCAGAAGGCATGTGTGTACGAGAAGTTGTGCAATCCTGACCAGCAAGGGTCCGGAGATCCTTACAACACGGAGTGTCCTGACCCCCAGATCACTGATGTGAGTAGTTACAGTGTTATCATATTTTTATGTTGACCTTTGAACTGTAAACGTGCATTAAAGGCTTGTGACTTGCAGGGAAAAGGCATTGACTTTGGTGACTGGATTATTGATTGGAGCACTTTATTGGCCGTGTTTGTTTTGCCTCCTCTCTATGTCGACTGAGGAGTTCAAAGTCTGCTTCTCCTTGAGGGTATCAAGATCGGATCAATTCTTTCTTTGCTTGCTTAATTGTCGGTGTGTCATTGTTACTGACAAAAATCCATCAGTAATTGTGTTGATGTCAATGTGATAGATAAATTGCCATTATCGTGTCTTGGCAAGATGTTTTGTGGCCGTATTTTAATGCATATATCTGTTCAGTCGGTCCACCACTTTGGTCCAGCCTGCAATATCTCAACAGCTATCCATTGGATTCCTTTGAAATTTTGTACAGACACTCACGGCCCCCAGAGGATGAATCCTACCTAGTTTAGTGATCCCCTGACTTTTCCTCTAGCGTCATGTGGTTGACATTTTTGGTTCTTAATGACAACTACTAAATGGTTTGGTACAATAATTTTAATTTGTCCAAGACTTTGGTTTTATGGTCGAATGCCTGCAAAACTAATGCTGTTCCCTTTGGATTAGGCTGTACTGTTAAATGCTAAGTAGCATATTTGCTTGTTAACATGCTAAGTTATAATAGAACTTGGCATACATTATATCTGTTAGACACCTGCATGTTAGCATGCTGGTGTTATTATTTAGCTCAAAGCATCACTGTGTAATGGTAACATGGCTGTAGGGTTGACTGTTAGTTTTGTTTGGAAGACTAACATGCTACATGCTAGATGGAGCTAATATACTCATATGATAAACATTATCCTAATGTTAGCATTTAGCTCAAAGCAGCTCTCATAGAGCTGCTAGCACAGCTCTAGACTCTTGTATTTTAGTAAATCTAAAATACAAGAGCTTTGTATTTCAAGTTTGTTTTCTTTCATACCATTTAAAATGATTTAAATGTCGATTATGTTTACTGTTCCAAATGCTCTATTTTATTATGTTTTCTCTTTCTGTCATTTATGGCCTAGATAATAGTTATTATTCAACTGTAAAATATCTTTACCCAACCATATCTTTATCGCTCAAATATTTGTTCATGTTAGACTTTTACATAGAAGATCAGCTCATAGACATATTTGTTTATTATGCTCAAGTATCTATTGTATAAACCATCAAATGTCCAGCATCAGTTGGAGTCTATAACATACATGCAAATATTAGAAATACAGTATGGATGTAATTCTCTAACTATGGCCTTGAATGTTAAACACTACAGCAATTCCGTGGACTTAAACAGACTGTATAAATCTCTTGTACGTTCTTATTGCACAACTAATCTGTTTAAATCCATTTCAAATCCCTTCTTCCTATAAACCCCCAACCCCACCCCCACCACTGTATACCCCACATCCAGATCATTCCTCGTTTTGGTCCCCTGCAAGGAGGAATCTCCATCACCATCCGGGGCTCCAACCTCGGCATCCACAAGGAAGACATTAAAAGCATCACCGTGGTTGGGGAGCCCTGTATCCATCAGGAGGAGAAGTACTCTGTCTCCACTAGGTAATACTTAACATACCTTGATGTATTTATGCAAATATTTGAGCAGCACCACACACTGTCTTTCCGTTGTTTGCAAAAAAAAAGGTAGTTTTTGGTAAACTTTTGGATAGCTTATCAGCTAAGGAGAACTTTGCCTTTCCTTGGGGTGACCTGGGTTCATATTTTAATTAGCTAATTATGCTGCTATATTGATCTGAAAGTCTCCAGACGCAAGTTGATTTAGAGACAGATCACTGTTTTAAAAGGTGAATGTATTCTAATCCTTTTTTGAGTAAAAGTCCAATACAACAATGTGAAAATACGCCACTGCAAGGAGAGCTCCTTCATTTAAACTACAAGTACATTACAGTTACAGTATTATGAGAAAGATGTATTCCACATATCAAAAGTGACCAAGGGTTTAATCTTTAACAGTGTGTAGTATTTTATAAGCTGATTTTATGTGTTTTTGATATAAAATCTTAATCTGAAAGCACCTACAGATAAAAGTAGTGTAGTGGAAGTATCAAGTATCAGAAAAACATCCATCCATCCTTCCATCGTCAACCGCTTAT
>JAPMOB010241309.1:0-11700 GCA_029875015.1 Lepomis gibbosus
GAGCCATGCTCCTTTCTAGGTATGATAATCATTTGTTATGTGGTTTTTGTCAGCTTTCTATAAATACACACACACACACACACACACAACAACAACTGATGCCTTAAATAATGAAACACAACCCTGTTGATATGGCTTCATAAATATTACATCAATAATCTGACATTAATGGCTTTTCCTTCGAATGTAATCCTGCCTTCTTATTTGCTCAAAGCAGCCACACAAACAACAAAAAGTCCTGGAAAGTCAGAACCGCAAAAGTTGGCAAGGCCTTTAGACAACAACATTACAGGTTGTTTGCCAAATGTATTACTTTGGGGCATATACATATACAGCATCAGTATATTCATTAACACAAACTGTACTTAGAGGATTAGAGACAGCAATCAATGCATGTTTTATGATTTACGTGCTATCTGCCAACTATAGCTGTTCTTGTTTGCTGTGATATCTCATTGTGATCGCAGGCCTCACAGCTGTGACAGCGTGGGGAAAGCCCTTTGTACATCTGTGTGTACTTGCGTGCGTGTTTGCTTTTGTAATGAGGCCGCTGGTTTCTGGGGAAAGCCCAAGGGCTAACCTCCACCCACTCACTGTTTCTGGATACCTCTCTGTGTATCACTCTGTCTCCCTCTCTGTTTCTATGCGTGTGCTTTTTTGTGTCTGTGTATGTGCTTTCAGGGGTTATGTTCACCTTTATCAGACAGATTGGCCTCTTAGTCTTTTTCTTCCTCTTTCTCTCTCCCTCTCTCTCTTTGCCCTTTCTTGAAATCCATATCAGTTTGATGTTTTCATTTTACTTCCTCGCCACGCTGTACTCTATTCTGCAAACCAAGGGCACAGTTGAGGCTTAAGTATTATGGGAGAGAGCTGATGTGTGTGAATGTGTGTGTGTGTGTGTGTGTGAACATGGAGTTTCTAGTGAAGCCTTGCTACAACACCAAGCCATGCAGCCATGAAGAGATAGACAACCCACATTTAAATGCCTGTACTGATAATGTGCATGTAGCGATATAAACCTGAGAGAGGCTTGAGCCACTTATCTTTGTAAGAAGTGAATGTTTTTATCCACTAAAAAAAAGTAAAATCACAATCTATATTCTTCCTAATGTGTTTAACAAAAAGTGGATGAGAGGCTTTGCAGGTAGCAGCTATGAGGATCTTGAGACACAGATTTACAAAAGATATTTTCAGTACACAGCACTGTGCACAGGAAAAATGCCTAAAATAATATATCTAAAATGAATCAGGAATATCTACTCACCCATTTGGCCTAGATGCATTATTCTGTTCTCTTTTGAAAGGTCAGAAGCCAAGGAATATAAATCCATTGAACCATAAATTATCATATTTATTTAATCATTAAATACCAAATGAAGATGCAATAACGAAAAATATATTTTCAACCTTGCCTGGTAAAAAGATATATTTTTAATTGAATAAACCATCAACAAATAGATCATAATGCAACAGAATATCTTTTAATACACCTGGAATGCAATTCAATACAATGCAATACCAGGCGAATGTCCATATTTTTGCAATATTTAGGCTACCGTTTAAATGTTGACTTTTATTGGGTTACCTTTAAAACACTATTTATGTCAATACAACCACGTTTGAAATAACAACATTGAAATACTGATAAAAACAATTAATAGTTATCAATATTCCTATCACCAAAAGTAGGCCTACTCCCACACTTTACAGGCATATAACTTGAAAACTGAAGGTCCTACAGTGACGGGGGCATCATTTGATCCGGATTGAGCAGACCTTTCATTTGATGGGTGGTCTATGTAGCTACTATCGGTTGGCTACCAGACGGCGAAAAAGTTCATGTGTTCCAAAGCAGCATGTTTCCTCCTCTGCAGAAAAAGTTGAGAGAAGACACACAGCTCCCAGGTATTGTGCAATAATCAAAATGAGGCCTAGTGATATTGCTCAGGAGAATAACATGTTAACAGCTAGCCTACATGTTAGCATGATGTTTAGCAGGTATAATGTTTAACCATCCTTCTAACATTTGCTAATTAGCACTAAACATTAGACACACAAGTATTATGTTGCAAATTTCATTTGCGTTGCAGGTATTGGGTTGCAAAACAAAGAGAAACAAAAGTGTGTATTGGACAAAGTGAAATTTTGACCTGATGGTGGCAGTAGATAAAAACTTAGGAGTTATTAAACTTCCCAATGACTCCTTCAAAAATTAAATGTCATAACCCAAGAGCCTTAACCCTTAATCATTTTCTTAAATTAATGTCTGTAGCAAAGTTCATCTAAGTGTTGAGATATTTCAAGCAAAACCAAACTCATGGTGGTGCTAGAGGAAAGGTCAGGAGATAACCAAAGTTAGATCTCTGGATACTCTGTGGCCATGAATGGCTGTAGAAAACTTCATGTCAGTATATAGAATAGTTGTTGAAATATTGACCAACATTGCCATAGAGCTATACCACTGTCTGATGAGAATAAAAATAAAAATAGTGAAAAAACAACAAGTGATTGTAAAAGGAAAAAATAACGGTAGTTTGGAGATATTTTTAATACCAAAAGCAATTAGACAGTTATCATCCTAATGTTAGCAATCATCTCAAAGCACTGCTGTCCCGAAGTAGCTCACAGAGCTGCAAGCACGGCTGAACACTAGTCTTGTTTTAATCAAATTTCACTTGTCTTTATTGCAAATTATTCTATGAAGGTCAAAATATGTTGAGCAATGACTCATGACACGTGTAAATTTTCACTCTGACTGCATAGTATACTAAAATGCTACAGCTTACTGTCTGCTTCCAAAGAAAAACAAATTTTAAAATTTTAACATTGCTTGAATTTAGGCTGCATTTTTTAAACTTTGATAACTGGACTACATGAATCTCCTTGAGCTGTCTTTAAAGCTCTCTTTATAAGGGATTGAAACTAGACTAAAAAAAGAAGAAAATAAATGTCAAAAAGAAAAGAAAAGACCCCTTTAAAAGACGCCGTTCTGCTACGGAGCTGTCCAGTGTGCTGAAACTAACAGAACTGCATTGTCATTCTACCTGCAGCCGTTATCACAAAAACATGAGACAAGAATCAGCTTGTCAACATGACACCCACTCTGCAAAATGCCAGAGGAAACCCCATGGAGGAGCAGTACACCTCCATGTCATATGACAGTGCTCACATCATTTGTTTTTGAAATAATTCCCAACATTATTGACTAATCAGACATCTGCATGTGTGTGGAGTGATACAGAGTGTGATATTTGTGTGTGTGGGGGGGGTGGTTGTGCGGTAATAAGTAGAGCCTGTAAGTAGATAGTGGTGGGAGGAAAGGTACTGGCTGTTATTGGATGTAGAGTGGGAGTTAGGCAGGCAGAAGCAGGGCTCCCCTGGTTACTGTTACTCTGTGGGTGGCTACCAGCAGCCCGGCTCTCCTCTCTCCTCATGACTCGCTGGGCTGAGGGGGCGATGGACGGGACTACCTCTCTCCCTGTCTTGTCAACTCATGCTTCACGCCCCCTTGCTGTGCCTGTTGTACTTTCTTTTTTTCTTCATCCAGCTCAATTCTCCACTTTGTCCCGATATCAGTCCCTGTTGCTGCCCCTCCACTTTTTTTTATGGGTTTTCCTCAGTTTCTCTCCCACGCTGGCCCCCCACCCTCTGGTCTTTAATGGAGGTTTCTGCGCTCCACAGTGGTCTGAGGAAAGACCTTTTCTCTCTCGCTGCAGCTTCTCCACCCACCTGCCTGAAACCCTATACCTGTCGCTTTCTTTTCTTCTTACTTTTTCCTACCTGCTAGCTTTCTTTTTCATATTGATCCCACTGCATACTGTCAGCCACAGTTCACATATGCTTTGGTACGCATTGTAGTGTAGCTAACCTTTCTTTTTTTGTCACCTGTTCTCATTTTTCTTTCTCTTTGCTTTGTTTCCTTTGGCCATCACTTTGTGCGTCATTGCTTTATGCCTGTTTTCACCGAGTTTTGTGTTGCTATCTTTATTGCAGAGACCGTGCGTTTGTGTGTGTGTGTGTGTGTGTGTGGTCAGCTGTTCTTAGCGCTACGCAGCTGTTGTCAGATTGGATAGTCTCAAAGCAATAAGGCAGTAATCTCTTAAAGGCCCAGAGGCTTTAAGTCCACACCTTCTCTTATCTCTCTCCTCGTACTTCTTTACCTCCCAACCTCCTTCTCACCTTTAGAAGGAAAGACTATATTACCTCTAAATGGATGTTTTGGTGCGGTGATGCCCTCCTAGCTCTCTCTCTCTCTCTCTCTCTCTCTCACACACACACACACACACACACATACACACACACCAATGCATACATGCGTGCTTACACACTCACAATAAGCGCACGTACACACACTCACGCTCCTCTGGATGTTACTCTGCACCCACCATCTTTATGAAGCTGAGAATTATGCCACCATAGGTAATCATAACTTGCCATGCCAGGGACTCGTACAAATACACCTTGGCCCCTTTTCTCTTATAATGTGTATACAAGGATCCAATATAGAAGGTGCAGACCAGGGGGAATATTCAATGACCCAATGCTGTTTTCAGTCTCTTGACTGTGTCACATTGAGATGGACGAACAGTGCAACTGTAGGATATTTTCCTCATCTTTCTATGTGTTTACACTGAGGAATAGCTTCAGAACACAGAAGCATTAAAACCATGTCTTGATAGCAGCGTGCACAGAAATAGAAGCACGCTATGTCGTTTCATACAAAATGTGCGCTTAGGGTGAGCATGAAAGCAGGATGGGCAGACAGACTGGAGAGAGAGAGCTTCCCCCGAGCTAACACTTATATAACAATATGTCTAGGATATATAGCACACAGAGGATCCATACTGTTGTTGGTCAACAGTAGAGTCATTTAATACAGGCCTGATGTGCTGATGTGCATATGCATCCCACAATATTTTCCACTACCTCAAAGTTTAGAAGAAACTTATGCTGACAGTACTTCTACGAAAGTTTATACTTGGTACTCGAGAGCCAGAACTGCACCAGCTAGGAACAGGCTGGGGTTGCATGCTTAGACTTTCTTTGGATCCTGAGCTGTCTCTATAGCAACCACTGTAGGCAGTTGCTGTGGTATTCACTAGCCGTTCCTGCCCCTGGCATCGTTAAGTGTTTGAAGTTGTCCCAGAGGTGCTTAGCTGAAAGGGTTAACTCCACCACTCCCCTGATAGATGTGTTCGCCGGCACGCTTATTTGTCTCTTTGATGTTTCCCGGTGAAGGGGTTATCTGGCATCCGGGTCTATCTGGAGGTGTTTGGAGTGAACAAGCATCGGGCCGCAGTCTGACATTGATGCTAAAGCCAAAAGAATAGGTCAATGTGTCTGCTGGTTTGTAGATACGCTACACAAACGAGATGCCCACCACTCAGCGCAGCGTGGCGCCCTGGGGTGAAGGGGTGTCAGAAGCCGTTAGCCAAAAAGAGGCAATGGGCGCTGACACCAGTCAGAATGGCAGATGTCCACACGACTAGGCAGGGTGGCACATGAGGGCACGGGACAGGCCAGGACTGGCTTGTAGAGGCTGTCCCCCCTGGACATGGCATGAAGCAGACAGAGGCGTTTCTAACATGGGCAGCAGACTGCACCAACCTCAGCTCGTCCTCTCATAAACTCAGAGCCACATTAAGGGCTGACAAAATTGATTATGAGCCCATACCTTTGGTAACCTGATGGAGCCGTGTGTGCATATGTGAGTGTGTTTTCTTGTTAGTCTATCTTTGCGAGAACCAAGAGTTTTAGACTGTCAGACTGAGAACATTTCTGCAGAGTGAAGTTATCCCTCACTGATTTAAGGAAGTGTTTAGTGTTAAAGTTAGGAGTATGGTAAAAGTAGGAGTGAATAGAAGAGTAAATGTTAGGTTACTGCAGTGAAAATTAATGACAGGGAATAAGGAGTGAAAACAGCAAAAGAAGGGTCCTCATAAGGATAGGGAGGAAGGAAGTACAAAGATGTGAGGGTGTGTTCATGTGAGTGACACAGAGAGAAAGTGTGTATAAGAGTGCATCTATGGTCCTGTTTCTACAGATTTCTGCTAAGGCCTGTCAAACCTGACAGCACAAGCAAATTGCCCGAATAACTCTTGCAGTGTAGATATTGAACCATCATGTTACTGTCAATCTCCACTCCAGACCAGCGCCCTCTAGTGGGCAAAGACCAGGTGAGTATGATTGCTTGGAACTCGGCACGTGCAGCTTCTGTGTCAGATCAATGCAAAGTCTTTGTTCAGGACCAGTCTGCTCATCCAGAAGCATAATTAACACAATATATACATATATATATATATATATATATAAATTAGGAAGGCTGAGTTCATGATTTTATGTGGTCCTTTGAGTGTTTTACCGGAGCACAGCTAGCTAGTTTGAGATCCTACTGAAACCTACGAAGACTGATGAGCTCGCTCCTCATCCAATCACATTACTCCAATGTGAAAGGAAAATCATATTATCTGCATTCTCCAGATATTATTAAATTGACCAAAGTTTGATATATATTTAATAATTTGGATTTACATATTGAGGGTACATTTTCATGGCCTTCAGCTTCAAATGATACTGTATTATTGACATAATGGTCTGAGAAGCATTCACACAAGCCATCAGTGATTTTTTGGTTGACGGTACTATCGACTGAGACTAACAGGACTTACTTCAGTCTGGAATGAATTGATTAGTTTTGTGTGGGATAATAGAAGCTTGTTACAACTGTTCTTGTGTGGAAAACTGTCAGATATCAGGCAAGGTGGGACAACTGACCATAGAGAAGATAGAATTCGTTCACACAAAACAAAACAACATGCTATACCTTTTTCCTCACATAAACTGGTATTTATAAAAGAAGAATGTGCGGCGTGGTGATTGTTGATGGATGTTTGCAGGATGGTGATGGTTGTTTGCAGGACTTCTATACATACTTATAAGACAGCTTTGCATTTAATTAGGCACAAAACCTGAGCACCAATGGAAGCCCTCTGTTGTCGGTGGCCCAAGAGTGTGAGAGAGAGGTCAATCCCAGGACTTTTAGCTGCACTTATGTAAGCTCTGATCTGATGTGCTGGCAGGCCCGTCTCCACTCTCCTCATCTCCTCTCCTTTCTTCTCCCAGAGATTACCTCGATTACTCTGGCAAGACATCAGAAGGAAATCGAGAAACAGGGAGAAAGAAAGCAAAGACTTACTGTTGCATGACTGAAAGTGTGGCTTTATCATAGCTAGCAGGCAACTGCCATCTCACAGAGTAGAATATACTCTGGTCAAATAAAAGATTCATTTTTTCCCCGTCCTTTTCTGAAACACAACAGCTGCATGTGAACTTAAGGACTGACAGCTATATGTGCACAAATGGCAGTTTAGCCATGCGGTTCATGAATAAAGTATCTGTTTAAGATCAAACGTACAGCAAACTTGACAGTTTTCTTCAAAGGCCCTGCAGAAGATGGAGCTGAAGCAGATACATTATTGTAAATCTACATCATTACAGATGCCAACCATTTCTCATCCCATATTGTTTTCTGTATTTAATTATAAATCTGTAAGTGAACCCCCCCCCCCCCAGTGCCCCAGTGTGTTCCTGCGTTTACACACACCAGCATATCATCCAGAGTGATTGGCTCATAAAACACGTCTAATCTGCTAATACTGAATGAAGAAAACATCTCGCCAAGACTTAACACAACCCCCCCCCCCTTTGTTTTCATCTCTGATGGAAATAGCAACACAGCAACACATGGGCCACTGTGTTTGTCTTTAAGATGGCACACAGCTAATCCTGTGTGAAGCTGGAGGGATCTCTTCAGCTACTCTTGTCAGCGTTGATTTGTCAACAACAATCTTTTCATTTCCTCTGTAAGCTGACACCATCATGTCTGAGCGATAATGTGATAGAGGCGAAGCTGGATTGAGCAGGGTGCGTTCAAAAACCAGGCTGCCACTCTGCCACCGTACAAGTGGAGCCTTTGTGGGTTTGTGCACTGTGGCTTTAAAAAGAAAACCTCAACAGTTTAACAAACAAGCCAAACAACAAAAAATTGTTGACTTAAGGATGCAAGAAGAAAAAAGCATATACATGCTGCAGAGCACCCATTTAATCACGCAATTGTTTGAAATAAGGGGACAAGTATTGAAGGTAATTAAAGATTCCAGCCATGGACGTCTGCCTGGTGAATATGGAGCTGTGAGCAAAAGAAGCAAACAACAATTAAAAAACCTCAATAGGAACACCCAGCTTAAAGCGAGCAATCATGTCCGAGATGTTGGGCCTAAATGAGGATGTTGTTTTCTCTTTTCTGTTCTGTCAATCTCCGCCAGAAAGCGATTTCCTCCTGAAGAGTGGCGGCCAAGGCTAAAAGCATGTTTTAATAAGCGCACTGACACATCCATCTTTGTTTCTGAGAGATAAGTCACAACGAGCGCAGAGCAAAGCATCCAGGGCTGGCTGGAAGGATGCCCATTGCTGCGTATCAGTGGAATGTGCTTAGGCACACAAAAACCCACAGACACGCACTTACATTCAAGCTCACATGCACACACATACAAACAGAAGAGCTGTCACCCTAACTTAAATCCTATTTACCACCAAACCAATGGAATTTTTCCTTGGAGCCGAAGGTGGTTGGCATGTTCACTTTATGCCTCCTCGGAGATTAGTGAATTCAGCCCTGCTCTGTTCCCACTGTGTCTCCTTTTAAGTCTTCCCTCTTATACTCCCCCTTCCTCTTCTTCTTCACATCATTGCGTTGCATTAAATGTGCTTTTATTTGTTTATTTATTTATTTGTTGTTTTTCATCTAGGGGAAAAGGGAGTGAAGTCTCAGATACCTGGGACTTATAGCTGGCTGGGGCTGGCAGCTGTGCGTGTGATTGAGGAGCGTGACAGAAATGTCCTCATTAGGTCTCCACAAATGCTGTGAAGAGAGGCATGCTGCACAGGGGGAGAGAGGAGAGGAGAAGGAGGAGAGGAGAGGTAGAAGGCAAGGAGAGAGGAGAGAAAAGTTTGCGAGCTTTTGACACTTGGCACCTTTTATCTGCGCTGTATCTGAGAGTTTAAAGTTGAGTGTGCTCTAAAAGATATTCATGCAGAAGCACACGCACAGGCACGAGTTCACTCACTCTCTCTCTCTTTCTCTCTCTCTCTCTCTCTCTCTCACACACACACACACACAATGAGTCACAAAGTGCACTGGAGTAACTCTATGTCATTATTATACACTATTAATTAAAGAGAAATAATAGAAGCCAGATGAACTTCTGTTCAGCCTAATTATCATGTCTTTGATACCAAATTGTGCGGAAAAAAGGGAGAGTGAGCAATAGAGAGAGAAAGCGGGAGAAAGATTAGTGTATTGGGAGATTCAGACTGGGACTTGGGATTTAGGGAGTGGAACTCGATGAGAGGAGGATCCTACGCTGCATCCCAATATGGCACCCATAACCCTTCCTTGAAATCAAAGCTCAATTTCTTAATTACAGAATGAAATGAGACACACACACACACACACACACACACACACACAAACACACACACATACACACAGGGGGGCATAAAGACAGAATGGACAAAAGGGTGTAAGGGAATGAAAAAAGGGATAACAGTAGGGGGTAAAGGGGTAGAGGGAACTGTTGCTCAGGGGAAAAACGGCAACAACAAACAAACAACAATCATCTGTTTTATCTCGCTGCCTTTCTGCCACATCTCGTCCTCTATGTGCATCTAGTGATCTCTGAACTCGGCGCTTCCACGCCAACTCCCCTGTTGCCTTGTTTACATGTTGTTGCTGCTGCCTTGTTCATAGCACGTTGATCATTAACATCATTATATATCTATGATACTGCAAGTCGAGGCACAGATCAACTTTCCTTCCATGCTTACTGCTGGTCTAATGATCTGACTAACTTTGCAACCTCTTCTTTTTGTTGAATTGTCTCTTTGCTCATTGTCATTAAAGTGCTGTGAAAGCACACCTGTTTGTTGTCGATGCCGCGGATGTGACAAACTGCTCTCAGAGCACAATGCTGCTGCCGAGAGATGAGGTGCACTACGGTGAGAGTGAGAGGCAGGCGGAACGATGCTGGGCGCAACAGGAGTGACGACATGGTGATCAACAGTGGCTTTCGGTGAAGGTATTCAGCAATAAATGCAATGTGAATAAGTCAAATAGGGGCAAGACAGAGAGATGGAGATGTGGAGAGAGAAAGAGGAAAAGTCAAAGAGATAGGGGAGAGGGAGAGAGGAAGAGGGAAGGAGAAAGTGGTGGCACAGCTGAGGTTGACACTAATGAGGAGCCTTTGTGATGGGACCTGACAGAGGAGAAGAAAGCAGAATCCCCCGACACCGATGCTCCACAACACTCCTCCGCTTAATTGGGAGAGCCAGAGCCCACAATGAGGGTGTGTGTGTCAGAAAGAGTGCATATCTGTTTTAGGAGGAGTAAGTGAATGTAAGACAAAGTAGACTTATATATACTCACTTAATTAAGGCTACATATTGTGTGTTGGTGGATAAATGTATGTAATAGCGCTAATGTAGGTATTCACAGCTCACTCTGTGTTCTTGGTGGATTTTCACACTTTTTGGTCCAGAATTTCACGCTTTTAGTTGATGTTGGCAAGATACGCAGCTTAGAGCATTACATGCACGCTGATGGCTTTGAGGTTCACACATCGGATATCTGCCATCTTCTCACATTCTTTAAAAGTGTCAGGAATCCAATGTAATAAGCCCACCCTTTCCTGCCTGCAGTGCCCACATGCATACTGTACACGCGTTCACTCCAGCGACAGCACTTAAATGGCTGCATAAACTGAGGATATGCACTCGACTTTGCAGTGCCACACTCGTGCACATGCATGCATGTAGAGCGTGCACTTGTGTTCGGACACAAGTGGGGACACTCGCTCACTCCCTGCGGTGCAGTTTCCATCTTTGACTTTGAATCAATCATTTTTAATTTATCAGAGGGGATTTGTGTCATGAAGGCTGATGCCAACTCCAATAAGAGGAAAAAAAACAACACAACAGCAGTGAAAAAAGCCAGCGCAAATCCCTGCTCTGATGCGATTATAACACACAACCAAATCAGGGCTGACTTGAATAGACACAGAACACAAAATCATATTACGGGAAATTCGATGTGCATGGCATTACATTGCTCTCAATCTCCTCTCTTTTTACTTATTGCACTTCTTTCCCTCATTCTCTTTGACTTTCTTACTCCATTTCTTCCTGTCCTTCTTTCTATCTGTCATCATCACCATCGCCTCCCCGGCTTTTCAATGCTAGTGACCTGAAAAATGTGTTGCCAGTGACTTATACGGCCCCTTCCCCTTCTCTGAGCAGATCCTCTGTTTTTTGCCGCCGGTAGTGATTCTGCCATCCATCCTCACCCCGGGGACAAACTCTGTTAGATCCTCATGTCACAGGTAGCAGCCAGGCTTAACAGCAACAGATTGAAAACGGGTACCATATAATTTTCAACAATACCGCAGATATACGGTAACAGATGAAAGGGAATCTCTTAAACACTGTTGAAATGTGGCCACAGCAAAAGCTCTCGTATAATAATGTTTGATTTAAATGACAAAATAGCTATGCTGTGAGTAGGTATATTATGAAAAAAAACCCACAACAGTTTTGCGATCAGCAAGAGAGGTGAGTCAGGGAGAGAAACTGCGAGGTATAGAGAAG
>JAPMOB010241313.1:0-30693 GCA_029875015.1 Lepomis gibbosus
CTATAGTAAATTCCATAAGTCATACGTCATTCTCCAAGCTTGCGCAGGCGCACTTTCATGCCTCGTTAAAAAACTGTCACACCTCGTTAAGTCAGAGCATCAAACCGATAAACATCGTTGTGAACTAGCTAAGCAATTTATCATGTCCTTTACAAAAATGCGCCGCACTTTCACCTGCCACCATCTTATATACAGTCTGCAACATGCATTTTACCGACGGCCGTTTTACCAATGCATCGGTGGAGACACCCCCCACACCCGCGGTAAAGTAAGTGCACCATAAAATGTAGCGGGAGTTATCATGTGCAGTGCCTGACAGGTCCTTCGATTGTATGATTGATAACAGCTGATACGCACACATTAGTTTCTATCATGACTAAGTAATAGATACTCCTGCCAGACAGTAAAGTGTACTAAACTTTACAGCGTAGTGATGTTAACACAGCATGTTGTTAGTGAACACTCCAGCTGGTCAGTTTTTGGTTGTCATGGTAATGTTACGTCCGACTATTAACCACATCCCCATGCTCTGTTTGAGAAAGAACGTTCGCCAAAAACGGCAATTTAAAACTGGCTGGAGGGTGGCTTTAAAGACAATAATCAGTGCAGTTACCATGGCAATGTACCAGCTTAAAAAAGAACTAGCAACAGGAGGCTGTTGATGCTGGGGTTAAGCCCAAAGTTAGCTCAGTAACTCATTAATCCTGCTTTAGGAGACTCCTAATGATTGTAGATTTTTTTATAAATAAGCAAAAAGAATTGGTAAATAATTAGCCATAATAAGTAAGTAATAAGTAATAAGTAAAAGAATAAAGATTGATAATCTGCTACTTAGTACAGTCCCCTCCAAAAGTTTTGGAACAGTAAGGCGAGTTCCTTTGTTTTTGTTGTTCACTTAAGACATTTGGTTTTAAGATCAAAAGATGAGTAGGAGACAAGAGTTCAGAATTTCAGCTTTTATTTCCTGGTATTCACACCTAGATGTGTTAAAAAATTTAGGACATATCGTTTGTATTAGACCACAGCATTCTTTAAGGTCATTGGTGATGTCACTTACTGATGTTTTGGGGGTTTTGCTCACTTGAAAAATGGGTGGGTTCAAACAAAGGGTGGTATGTCCTGAGTTATTTAACACATCTAGATGTGAATATCACTAAATAAAAACTGAAATTCTGAACTCTTGTCTCAGACTCATCTTTTGATCTTAAACCCAAATGTCTTCAGTGAACAACAAAAACAAAGGAATTTGCTTTACCGTTGCATTATTTTTGGAGGGGACTTGTAGTGGGGTTTTATTTCTGTCTTCCGCAAGATTTAGCAATGTACACTTGTACAATGTAGACTTTTACCTACCTGTAAACTTCTCAGCTGCCTAAAGCTAATAGCCTCTTCTTGATCAAATAGAAAACTTAAAAAAATTAATTGTGGGGTCCGTTACACTTTTATTATAACACAAACTATATTCTGAAGAACTAAACAATTTGCTGACCAGCAGTTTACCTCTCAGAAATACATCAGTACATCAATACAACCAATGAAGATATTACCTGGAAGATAGAGATGAACCATGTCCAGTTACTGTTAACAGAGACTCCAGCCTGCAGTGTAGTTGATATACTTAATGGATAAACCACAGAACTGTAGAGTAAAATAAACATCTTCAACACTCCTGTTCATACTAGAACGCTCTGCAGCAGGTGCAGGCAAACCTGGCTTTTAAAGGGAATGGGAGATGACACTGATTTGTTTCATGTTCATTCCAAACACACCTAAATAAACCACCTTGCGCTTTGCGAGAGGTGGACACACCCTAAATGCATTTACACCATGCACTGTGAAATATAGATTGTTTGGATAGGGCCTTAGATTCTAATTAAGAAGTATTTTTAGATGCAATTAAATCAATATAATTAATAAAAAGAAGCCTATATTTCTGTTTGGAATTGAGACTTAGTGTTTGTGCTTAGGGATTCACCAGCGAGAGCAGTTCTTTATTCCTCATCACTGATGATGACAACATGAGTGCTCTACTGGACAGTTAATTAGATATTTCTGCTTTGGGATTTATCATATCGAACACATATTTTACACTCAGCTGTAAGGATAACAGGGTTTTCCCCAAACAAAACCATAACACTTTTATTTGACATAGCTGACAACATGTTTTACCTCTGTATGTCATCTTCTACTTTCTTGCTCTGTATATTTCTGTCCCTAAATGTTTCTTCGCAGTCTGACTGGTAACACACACACCTGAAAGTGAATGCTGCACAAACACGCATACCCTCCACATTTTTCCCAAGGTTTGTAATAAACAACCTGATTGCATATATTTCCTTGTTTGGATGTTTGTTGGCCTGCTGTTCTTCTGCTTGTTTGCAAAGTGGTTGGTGTTTAGTGGAGAATACTGAATACGTCAGGCTTGCGGCAGATCAGCAAACTCATCCTTCATTGCTAATGTTTTAACGTGTCACTGCAGATGTTCAGGAGAGCACATGATATTAATGTCTTGTCTCTCCCCCTCATTTCCTCTGATGAATGTCAACAAAGACTATAGGCAAAATGGAGAGACAAGAAGGTATATGGGAAGTAGAGCTGAACGATTAATCGTTTTCGAATTGAAACTGCAATTTTAAAGAATACGATTAGCTAATCATGAATTTTAAACAGTCTTGCAGTTGCAAATTCATTCCGTTGTCATCCTTGTGTGACAAGACTTACTAACCAATAACATGCGCCATACGCCTCCTGTTACTCACCATTCAGAGCGGGCACAGGGTAATTTTACTTTATAAATAACAAATAAAAGTAGAAGACATTGTTGATGTGCTGTTATTTTATCATTTTGTGTGTTTCAACTACTGAAAATAGCTCTCTGTAAACCCGTTTCACTCACGCTCTCTGCAAGGCTACATCCACATGGAGCATTTCAGAATAAGAGCATTTTGTCTGCCAGATTTTGTTGACTTGTTCAAATTTTGTTAATTTGTTCAGTTGTTTTGTGCTTCTACTATGGTTAAATAGGCTACATAGTTAGATTTGTTTTTGTGTCTGTTTTAACTGTGTCAATTGTTGATATACGATCGGGAGTGTACAGAGTGTTACATTTTGAAAATCGACTGGATTCTTTCTGCCGTTCTGTGTCTGACTTCCTGCCCGGTTCATCTGCTCTGTGTGTTCTGTCAAAAATAGACTAGTAGTGATTATTGAACTTTAGCTAAACTTAAAAAAAAAAAAAAAAACTAATCGAAACGCAATATCTGGCAGAAGAATTGTAATTAGATTTTTTCCCCCAAATCGTTCAGCCCTAATGGGAAGAGAGGAGAGCACAGAGCAGAGGAGATAACAGGGAAACAGAGTCGTTGGTGCAATATTACTTTTTTTTAATATACTATTTTTAAAAGGGACGATTTTATCATTTTTATTTATTTTTTTTATCATGTGCGGCATGGTATTTCACTCAGTGTCACTGTGGTGGTATTAAACTTGAGGACTGGCTTTGATTCTCATTATAGTCGAACTCCATCATTATTTTAACTACTCTTTTCCCCACACTGTCAGTCAACTAAGCAGACTAAAGATGACAGCAATATAGGCCTAAACAAAACAGACTGTTACAAAACTGATGCACTGTTTTCTGCCAGGCCAATCCATAGCCTCGCTCACTGAAAGACATGTTTATATACTTCCACCAAACCATAGCTCTCTTGCACAAGTTGTGCTATTAAAGATACACATACACACACAGACACACAATGTGCTTTCATGGATTCTTCTGGGACTTCATGTACTGTCTTTGAATGAGCAGTCTGTGTAATTATTTTTGTGTACATGCAACAACTTGGAGAAGAAATCAATCTTGATAAATAAGTGGAGTAGTGAGATCAATTTATGACATTAGCCTGTAGGGCCACCGTCTGTAATTGCTATACCTGGGAGAAATCCCCCTGAGCTATCTTTCCGCTAGATAAACCCTTACCACATACCAATCCATATCTCCACATTAACACTCCACAGTCATAATGATTTAATATATGCAGCGCAAACATTTATTAATTAGTGAATTGATTAGTGACTGTCCCTACACCTAGTCACAGCACTGTCAGTCTCCTTGTGCAACATTCTCTCCTTTACTGCTAAAATATAAACCAATAGTAGCACCCTTTTCCCTTGTTAGCCAATACAAATAATCATAAATGCATACCCCAAAGTGTTTTGCTCTTGATGAATCTCCAAATGCTGGACTTTTCTTGCGGCAAAGGGTGAATGAGATGAAACTAAAATTTGCAGCTGCACCCATAGCTTTCCTATAGCTGTTTCCCTTATGCTTGGCTGTGACATCTTTTTCACGACAATTTTGTTTATCATATAAACTGTCACTTCAAATTGACTGTTTAAAGGCCCAGAAATGCAGCAGAAGAAGTGTGTGCATTAACAGCTGGGCTGTTTGTTGTCAGCAAATGTTGACTTGTGTGTTAATGCTTGGTCTTTATATAGTATATATTACATATTCATAGTGTGTTAGCAATGTTAGCATGTGAAATTGGTCTACATATTTGATAAAAATGCCTTCCCTCTCAGCATAAATATGAGTAAGACTGTTTCTTTTTTAGTGTTAGAAAAAGGAAAACAACATTGGTAAATACCTGGAGGTGTTTTGAAGACAACATCATAAATGATAATAAATCTGCATTAATGAAACTTTTTATAGTAACAAGAGAAATAAATGACTGCATGTGATGTGTAAAGGGTCTGTCATAGAACCGATTACCCAGAAAATTATTATCCAACTCTGCAGTTCCACTTAGAAGCGTTTTAGCATCTTTCAGTTCATTGTTTTTGTTGGTTTCATCATCCCTGGTTTTCAGCAAGTAGATGCTTTCAACAAAAAAGGTCTGATAAATATTTCCCTCTGGGCTGTTGGGGACCAGAACAAAGCTATTATGAGTGAAATATTATCAGATAGCCACTAATATGGTTTAAAGAAATGATCATTTTGCTCTTTTTCTGCTAAATGTATCATAGGAATTGTTTTACTAATATGTTCATCCTATCCAATAAGGTCAAATCTTAGTAATGGTATTAACTTAATGTTGCGTTAACAGCATGTTCCTATAGCCCCAAGTGACCAAAAATATTTAATAATGCAGGTTTAACATTTGCATTTCACCAGTCAATATGACAAAGATGTCCACTTTTGGGTGAACTAGTCGTAAAATAATATTTCTCACTGGCATAAACTTAATTGAAGGACTACTGCACTGTAACTTGTCGTACATTTAACTGGTAACACACAAAAGTATAATTGTAAAATGTTGTCCGTGTTGCCCTTCTCCATTTCCTGTTATTTTCTTGCCCTTTCGGTGAACTTGGATCTAATTTCGCTTACAGTTATGTTCGGCCTGTCCTCTGGAAAGTGTGCCGCCCTGCCAACACATTCCCAACACACAATCTCTCTAGTGTCTGTCTCTCTCGCACTGATCAATGTGCCTCTTTTTCTCATTCTCTCTCTGTATCTGCACCCGTCTCTTGGCCCTTCTCACCCAACCCACCCCTCTGGCAGCAGCTCAGCATTTTGTTCAGTAGTAGTGTGCTTCTGGCTTGTGTCAAAGTGTTGCCAACTGTCTCCTCTCTCTCCAAGCCCCTGGCTATCTATTCCCTATGTCCACCCCTGGTGTCCCTCTTGCTCTTGTTGTGTTTCTCTCTGTCTTCTGATCTTTTCTGTCCTAGCTCTTCTTTTTTCCTGCTCTCTCTTCTGCTATCATCTGTCGTTCTCCACTGAACTTGGCTTTCTCTACTACTGTTTTGTAGATTTTTCTAGGCCTTCATTCATTCCGTTCATCTTCTCTTCTGACATCCTGTCCCCTTCCTTTTCTTTTGTTTTTTCTGCCTCACAGGACCGTCGTAATATTAAGGGACTTTAGACTATAAAATGTATGGTGTGCACACAGAGAAGTGAGTGTAAGTTGATGAGTTTTTGAAGTTATTTATTGGTTTTAATTGTAGTAAAATAATTATGGAAATGAAACTTGAGAGATAAAAAGATCACAGCCTGTTACAATGAAAGTGACATTTTATAAGACATAAATAGACATTTAAAATAAATGTCAATCACTTTTATTGCTGCTATATCACAGTGACATTTACAAGCACTTTTTGCTCAAAAGTAAAGGACCATTACCAAGGACTGATTAATTCAAGTCTCCTTATTATCTCAGCCTGCCTTGTCTACACTGTCGCTACAAGACCTTCTCAGCTGACATGACTAACAAATACAGTAACATTTTGTGTTAAACTTGTAGCTTAGTAACCACACATTTATCTCTGTCTTATAGATGGCAGATTGTGAAAATCTGTTGTCAGGCTGTGAAAATCAGTTGTCAAGCTGTGTAGGTTGTTTAGGCAGGGAGGAAATGTATGTGCAATAAATTCCAGCGTGACATTTTCAGTTTGCTTAAGAAACGTCAGAAATTTGGATATACAATGTCACTAATCAATCCAGTGATCTGATAGCTGCTGTGAAAACGTTTGTACACCATGACCATGAAAACATGTTAAACCCAACTGGCACACATGGGCATTTAACAAACCTTTCAGACATGACTCTCCCAGTAAATCCATTTGTTGGACATATTCAAGAATGCACATCATTCCACTGTGAAACAAAATTGATCAATATCAAAAATAATTAACAACTTACAAACAAATGAACAACAACAAATGACAACTGGTTGTTATATAGAACTTTAAATCACTTAAAATTTTGCTATGTCTGTCTTTCTATTGCATTATTGTCATCACACTTGTATCCTCCACCAGTCAATAATCCCCTCCTTTTTTCCCCTTCATAATCTTTTAGTAGTGAAAGTCTGAGTCAATTTAGCGGAAATCAGCGATTCAGTGAGCTGACACGAACCCTACACTCTAAAATAACTGTAATTTCAGGTGACAACCTTCACTGATTCAGGATGCCTGCCTTTCTGTGGCGCTCTCCACTGTTTGACTGACTGTTATGGCCAGTGGGACTGATTGTATCGTCTGCACTCCACTACACCCCACTGTACTGTTAAAACTCCATTTTAGCTGTAAGGCCTGCTGCACTGTACAAAGGAAGCCTTTGTCACTTAAAATCACATGTTATTGATCCCTGAGACAGAAATTAAACTGTTACAGCAGTGCCGAGTCTTGTGTCAGTTCACAGCTAGTGTACAGACTCATACAGTGGGGCCAGGGTCAACGTCAAACCAAAAACCAGACAGTGAGAGATTTAGTAGGAATGTTATTAGGAATAGTATGAAAATACTGACTTCAAAAATGGAATTGGTGATTCATCAAAAATGCTATTAGGTAAGGTTAATTAATTAATTATTGTCTTTGGTTGGTATGGATTATGGCTTGGTTAGGATTCTACAGAAATTGGGTAACAAGTATAGTTATTTTTCTTGTAATGCTGACTTTTTTAGGTCATTAGCAAACTTTGTTAGTAGTACAACTAGCAGTTAGCTAACGTTAGGTAACAAACATACACTGTTCGTGTCCTCTCCCTTTCAGTTGCAGTAGTGCATTTGCTAACATTTGCTACTGTTAATAGTCAACCAAACATTAACATTAACTAGCTAAATAACTATATAGTAAGGCAAGCGAACATTAGCTTTAATTACTTATTATTTTGTAGGAGAGGCTTCTATGGATGAAGGCAGCCCTGACTTCGTCCCCTCTGTGTTTTTTCATAAATGGCAGAATGACAGGTCTGTGGAAAAGCTGGACAGGTAGTTGAAATTGAGTTTTCTAAATATGGGTAGGTGAGAGTTACTATAGGCTGAAATTCGTATGTGCAGTCTTCCTCAAATCTCTATGTTTTGTCTGTTTTTTCTTCTTTTCTAAGGCTGGAAAAAAAAGGAAAAGGGAATGTTCGACAGTGGTAAGCACATTTAAATTATGTTTTATGCACTATACAATATCTTTTTGTCATACATACAATTATCAAACTGCTTTGTCACTTGTCTTTGACATGTCTTGTCTTTCACAAATGTCTTCCAGCTGTTGCTGACGATCCAATGACACCAGAGAAACCAGTTGAAGAAGCTAAGATCCCTGAAGCAGCATACAACACACTCAGTGAGAAGTATAACCAACTCAACACTGAATATGACAACCTAAGAAAATACTTTTACCAACTTATAGAGGAGAATGAAAGACTGGAAGAGGAGCTTCAGAAATTATGCTTCTCATTTTCCATGATAAAAACACCCGGCCACTTTCTGTTTCTCACTGGGCTAACTTCAGTTGGTTAAAGTCAAAAATAAAAGACAGTGTGCAGAAGCCTACTGAAAGTCTTATGCTGAAACATCATTTGTTAGTCATCCTTATGACTAAGATTGGGCCTCAGTAACAGAGATATTGCATATAGGCTCAAAGTTTCTCAAAGCAGAGTGTCAAACATTCTAAGGTCCTGATTCCCTGTAATGGCATCCATCCATCGTCAGACGCTTATCCTGCATACAGTGTCTCGGGTGCTGAAGGCAATTCCAGCTTACATTGGGCGAAAGGTGGGGTACACCCTGGACAGGTCGCCAGTCCATCACAGGGCCACAGAAAGACAATCACTCACACTCACATTCACACCTATGGACAATTTTGGAGACACCAATTAACTTAGCCTGCATGTCTTTGGATGGTGGGAGAAAGCTGGATCACCCGGAGAGAACCCACATGGACACAGGGGGCTTCTTGCTGTGAAGCAACAGTGCTAACCACTGCACCACTGCGTAATGGCAGACGTATTGAAATCTATTATTAAATGGCCAAGTAAAGGTGCTGTCCTTAAAAATATGCCCCAAAATTTCTGGTGACATTTCAAGAGATGCAGGTGTATAATTGACTGTAAATCTGTGGTGCCCAGAAAAACAAAAATGTTGTGTATGAAATCTCTGTGTTGTGTGTGACTGTGTGTAGCAACGAACTGACAATTTATATGCTTTTCTCTACTCACTTCGACAATTTAATTGTGTTTTTTCTAAACTATTGATAATTGGGAATCCTCTGTGAGTGTACATAGATTTTTGTGATTAATTGTGTGAATTATTAAGAACCTGGTGAGAAAGAATAATCAAATACAGAAAGTATATAAGAGCATTTGCAGTGTTCAGAATTTTTATTTCTAGAAAATATTCACCTTACTTAATCGTACTGTAATGTCACTCTATATTTACATCATTTACAGGAGTCATAGGCTATACTTTAAAATACCTCTTTGTCATTACATACATACATTTCCAACCAATACTTTGACCTACACATTGAATGTTTAACGAATGTTTAACTGTTTTTGTATTTTGGCCCAGTTCACTATCATGTAGCTGTACAAATAGTACTAATTGCCATCTGAAATAGAGGCATATATGCATTGCATGGATAACTTAAGATAGACACAGGTGAGTCAGGTGTATTCATCTACAGCAACTGCAGTACCAGTTCAGTAGCCTCCTCTTAACTTGTGCACAACTATAATGAAAGAACTGTTTGCACATCGTACACACAATCATTTTACTAAACTCTGGGTTTTCACGTGTTGCAAAGTACTGATTGTTGAAGGGCAGGATCTTGGCTGCAGGGTAGAAGTTCTGGAAGAATGAAAGATACAAAACATTGATTAACTTTAGGTAAATCCTTCTATAAGAGCTTGTTTTACTCTTGGGATGTGATGTACAACCAGCTCCTGAGATGTCCACACCACAAAATCACAGTACTGGAAATTGCAGGCAAACGTGGAGTTTAACCTGGTGGTATTACTGGTGTGTCTTCTTTAATGGGAATGTTTGGTCAACTGTGACACCCTGTAGGCCATCGCTGTATTTATATGGGCATTTGATTTCATACCCCCTTCCCTACAACAGGAACACATCATTTTCCCATCAGGGGATGCGCCGAGGTGCGGTTCATCAGGACGGATCACTCCCCAGTCCGTCAAGCTCCTGAAGTTTGCGGATGTTGCTAATTGTTAATCGGTTGTTTGATTGTTTTTATTTTATTTTATGAATTTATATATTTATGTACACAATATCCTCTACTGTTGCAATAGGAGTAATGCAATAATGTAAATGTCTGCCACATTGTTCTTTCTCTGCTAGTTGTATATTTTTTCTCTATTCTTTATTATTCTTACATAACTTGTTTATTCCATATTTATATATTTATACATCTGTTCATGGCAACTGTATGTTTGTCTATGTGTAGCACCTTATCACCAAAGCAACTTCCTGATATGTGTAAAACACTCCTTGGCAATAAAGCTCCTTCTGATTCTGATTCTGATCACAAAACCATATAGACTAACCTTTACATTTTGATGGGTTTTGTTGACCTTTGGTGACTCTTGTGTAGCACTCCCTAGCAATTTCATCCTTGTCGGTGTCATGGTAGTGCATTATTTTGTCCAGGGTGGTTTTGTGCAGGTGGTCACCTTTACATACAGTATAAAATGTGGTGCAGGTAATCCTGCCTACCCCGTGGGTGTGCCGGTCTTGGGACTTTGCCTGGAGTTTTGTGATGGTCTCATTAGAAAAGAAGAACATTAGGATTATAGTAGTACACATAAGTGGTGGAAAAAGTGTGTGATGTCCTGGATTAATAGAAATGCTGCATTAATGTGTGTGTTGCTTTTTTATTTATTTAGAGGTTTTATGTTGAACTACTTTACAGTTATAGTAGCATCTACGGCAATGCATCATTCTATGAGATCACTGTGGCTGTATGAATGTATGTATGTACTATGGCTGTGCTTCTGTTTATCACATGGACAGAAGAGTTACATACAGTGACATATTTTAGTGTATAAAATAACTAAAGTTGTCAGACAAATTTAGTGGAGTACAATATGTGCCTCTGACATGCAATGGAGTAAAAGTATAAAGTAGAATAAAATGGAAAGTACAACCTTCAATTTGTACTTGAGTAAATGTTTTTAATAATAATAATAATAATAATAATAATAATAATGCATTACATTTATATAGCGCTTTATCATAGACACTCAAAGCGCTTTACAGGGAAGTGGGGGGGACCCGCCTCAACCACCACCAATTGGTTACATTCCACCACCGCTAGTCATACAAGGTGCCCTGGTAATGGTTTTGCATAATTCTGCTCTGCCTCAGTTTTTGAATGTGTCATGTATGTATATTGTGTTATGATATATTGTATTCCTTTCTCGGTTGTCTCATATCTGGTCATTTTGTTGTATGTAAAATGTTTTGAGATTCAAATAAGCACTTAGAAGTTTAACTGGACAGTAAAACTTCACCTAGCAAAATAGCTCTGACCTGGTCAGGTAGTAATTACAGCTTAATTCTTAACTCTATCTTAAAATCTATTTGTTTCTCTTGACAAAGCAACAAAGCCTCATCTACTCTGGTACATGCCTCTAGCATTGCTACTGAACCTCCTGACTTTGGCCTGAATTGCTGCTGTCAACTGTCTGTTAGGCCTCTGGAAGTTGATCTCCCTAACTCTGGCTGGTTTGACCTCTCTCTTCTGTTTCCAGAGGCATTCTTCTGATGTGCTTGCTGGCTGCTCGTGCCTCCCCTTCCTAACATAACGTCTCCATCTTAAATAGTACTGTAGCTGCAAGGCTGCAGCAGGACCCTAGACTGCCATATCACATGGAGAATTAAACTGAGTGATAACTTGTTGCTTATCTCATAGCATAGCTAACACAACAACATCACTAACACGCCAGCATAGCTAACAACATAACTAGCTAACATAATGTAAACAAGTGTTTTTTTAATTGAATTTAAATTTAATAGTAAATGTGGTTTCAAATAAGAGCTTGCAAATCTGATATTAGCAGCTCCGTGTTGCAAGCACCAATACGGCTCGTTTTTTTTCTATAGACAGTACTCAGAAAGGTATAACGATCAAGATTAACTTAAAAATTGCCCGGAGTTCTCCTTTAACTTTTTTTTTCCTAATCAAGAATGTTGTCAAATATTTGATACACATCTCCAATTCTACAGCAAACATTTGTCAACACTGGAAAGTTCACTGGAAGTTTATTTCAAAAGTAGTTTGTACTTTCAGTTTCAGCAATTTATGCCAGAAACTGAATTATTAAGGTCTCTGATCGCCTTTCCACTTCCTATCCCCTCCTCTTCTCTGCCTCTTGTTCTTGCCAACTATTATTCTCTGTTGACCAACCTAACTAACAAACCACTACAGTCTTCAAACACATACTGAGAAAAGTGGCTCACTCAGTGTTTGAATGGTGGGGTTATAGTATCAAAAGCTCTGCATTCCTGTATCTACGTACTATATTTGCACATGGGTGTATAATGTGTACTGTGTGGATATTGTTGCTGTTTGTGTTTGGGTGTCAGTGTCTGTCATCTCCTGCTGTGATTTGGCTCGCTGCTTAATGAAGAATTTGCCCTAAAAACAAACTAACAACCATAAAACCAAAGTTTCTTCCAATCATAAGATGTCTCACTTTTCTCTCTCATGATTTCTGCCTTTGCTCTTTCTTACGCTGCCAAAATAATAATCTGAAAGATTGCACATGAGCTATGTGATAACAATTTTGAGGAGTAGAGAATAACAATGCTGGCTCCAGCCCACCTGACCCTGCACAGATAAGTGGTTAAGGATACTAGAGGGATGAATGAATTGAGAATAACAACAAACACAAAATGTTAACAGAACTCTTTAATGAAAACTTCTATTTAGTGTTTGAGTTCACAATCTACAATCTGTGAAAATTATACTGACTGATAAACCCTGGATCGGCCACAGTAACTGGGAAAAAGTCCACCAAATAATAAATAAAGTTAATGAATGTAAATTAAGAATTAGACCATTTTTTCCATTCTCTCTTCAACCCCATTATTTCTTTGACTTGTACTGTAGCACATCCTTTTTTTTTATCCTATTCTGTTGTTCATCCAATTAACTCGCTCTGTCTTTCAGCCCTTTGTTTCTTCTGTTCATCTCGCTCCCTCTTTCCTCCTTTTTCTCTCTCATTATTGTTCACTCCTGTTTTCTCTCTCTCCTCGCCCCCTGTAGCTAAATGCCAGTATGTATTTGTATGGCCTAATTTGTGTGTGTGTCTGTGTACTTGGTTGTGTACGTGTGTAGTTTGCATACTCACATGCAGGGTTTGACCTTGTGCAACCAACTGTATCAGAGATTCTCCTTATTTTCCCACAGGTATATATGAGCGTATGTGTGTGTCTGTGTCCATGCTAACAGGCAGCATTTGTAATAGTGCATTCAAGCATATCACTAGTCATATTTTTCAATGGGTATGTGTATACGTGTGTGTGCTTGTTTGTATTTATTTGTGCATGTGCTTGTGCATTTGTGTGTGTGTGTTCTTAAGCCAACAGGGCACCTGCAGGTGCAGTCTATTCAATTTAGCAGGTTTGGGAGAAGAGCAGGTCACCAGTCAGACGTTGTTTAGTCAACACACACCACGCTCATAGAGATACATACACACACCTGGATGCAAACAGTAACTGAAGAACGATTACATCCACCTGTATGAAAATAAGAAATAGTAACCGACCATGCCTTTGATTCAACAGCTTCACGCTCACACACCAGGATAAGACCATTTATTTCACTTGTGGCATGGTATGGTGGATTTCCTCCTCGCATACACTGCGACAAAAGGCCAAATGGCACACAGTGTAAAGCATTGTAATCTGCAATTAAAATCATGGCCACTACAGGCTGGCTCCATCAAAACTCAACAACTTTTCTCCCGAGAATAAAAGTTACAGTACTGCTCAACCACTGTGATCCACTGATAGACTATTTTTGGATTTCATCCTGACTTTTTGCCAGGTGTGCTTTCCACCGGGGTTGCATCTGAAATTAAGGTATTCTTAAGACAATTGCATTACATTCATGCAGGTAGCCATGCAGCCTCTGTGAATTATAGAGTAGGTCTTTATTGATTAATTTATTAACAGGTCAATTTCTGAGATTTAGCCTATTACGTGTTCAAAAAATACAGAGCCATGAAGGAAATTTACAGGAACAAAATTCGAAAATTTATTGCCAAATCCGAGTGTGAAGCATAATTTGATATTCCACTGCAGGCAAATACATGGCAAGCTGAGACTGTTGTGTGATGTTGCAGCTTTGCAAAGTGAAGTGATGTGGTTCCTTGACAAAATGGAACCGACTTTTTCAGAGTTTCTCTTATAAATTAATAACTAGCCTAATAATGCAAGAGAATATTCAAGTTTTTAATATATTTAATATATAATATATTTTTTTGTGATTTTTTTAAACCTACAATGGCTCTAATATGCAGTTGTACCTTTACATCTCAATCATATTACAAATAAAAGAAGAGTCCATAAGACAAAACAGTGAATTACAACAAAAGCATCGTACAGTTACTTACAAATGTACGCAATGTGCTGCCAACAGCCTCCCTGGCTCATTAGTCTGATGGGGAAAATACTGTGAATTGTCTATTTAGGTCAAACTCTTGCCTAACTCAAGTAGGGGTGGGAATCTCTGGGCACCTCACGATTCGATTTCATTACGATTCAGAGGGCTGCGATTTGATTATACAATGATTATCGATGCATCAGTTTTTCTATAAAGGATCCCTGGATAATTACTAAGCATTTCATTTGCGCTTTAAAATCCAAAAGAAACATCTCTTAATTAGCTTAAAAGCACTAGTTTGCATCCTTAATTTACTTTATTAACCTCAGCTCCATGGTCATTTCATTAACAACCAGTTGTCAGACTGAAAACTGAAAAATAATTATTAGGATGTACATTATGTGCACAGGACAGAGCTGTACACCAGTTTAGTCTAAGCTTGTGCCTGATGTTTTCAGGCCTTGACTAGTAGTTTAGTTAGGAATGACATACAGCTGATAATTAATATTACTTCATTACTAATTTAGCTAACGTTACATAAATAAACAAATATTTTTATCACCTTTCACGGGACCCAAGGATGCTTTACACATAGTTACAGTGACAGAACAACAAAAAGTCATTCAGGATTGAATGCCTTGGTAAAGAGCTGGGTTTTAGTAGATTTTTGAAAGTGTTCTGACGGGGAGCATTTCGTATCTCTGTGGGGATGAAGTTCCAGAGGGTGGGGGCTGTGACGCTGAGGGCTCTGTCACCAAAAGTCTGGAGTCTGGTGTGGGGGACAGAGAGCAGGGGAGATGTTAGCTAGCGCTTACAGCCTTCACTTTCCCAGCCGTTGGGGAAACTACACACTTAACAGACACACAGTGACCTACGCTGTGCGTTTACTGCCAGGCAGAAACTTATTGCTAATATTTTTCCTCCGCTAACTTTCACTTTCATTACGTTCTGCTGCTCGCTCTCTCTCACTCGCTCAGCCTCACACACAGGATATGCAGGGAGCTGCTGAGCGTTGAGTGTCACCATGCTCACAGTGTGCGAGTTAAAATCATAACTTGCACACTGATATTAATGATTGTGTAACATTTTAGTAGGGTGGTTATTCATTCTGCAGCGGTGGCAAATACAGGGGAACACTGGTCTTTCTGTTGTGCATACTCCACAGACAGACCTGACGCTACATTTCCGCAAGTTCTGCCTTTTGCGTTCCATCAACATTGCGTTATCAATTAACATTTAAATAATTGATTTTTAGATATTTGTTAATCGATTCATAATTTTCCACGTCTGCATCTTGATGCATCTAAGAATCGATTATTTCTCCCACATCTAAACTCAAGTTAAGTTGACACCAAATGAACCAACTTCTTATTCAACATTGTAGTACCGTTTAACACCAATGTAGGCAGTCACAGTTTGTCAACCCTGACTTTCCTTGATAACCTTTGAGTTGCATTTGAGTACTTTTAATCCCCTTTGTAGTACAGGCCTTAGGACTGAAAGGGTGGCAGAGCCAGATCATCACAGTTGTTCACCACATAGGTCCACCTAAGGGTGAGGTGTAACAGTTTCTACAATCCTACAGTATTTCCCTTTAGGGATCAGTTGAAAAGGTAAAATAGCAGCTGATGCTTGTAGCTGTGGAATCCATGTGTTTGTGTTTTGAAGTGCTATTAAATTGGATAGGAGATAAATGTGGACCTCTCTGCTAGGCCATTCATGTGAATAAGAATTTATGTTACCCTTCTGGTCAAGTAAAGATAAATGCAAAAGCTGAGCGAAATGTGCTTGTGATTGAATTTGTATGTGTGTTTGTGTGTGCCTTTAGTGTACCAAAAACTGATGTAATCTGAGGAAGTTGTGGGTGTGTGTGTAGGCATCCAGTACTGCTGCAAAGCTACACAAAAAGTGTGTTCACCCTGTTTATGTTTGGAGCAGTTTAGTCAAGCTCTTGAGCGTTTTCTTTTGTAGTTAGAAAACCCATAGGAACATTGTACACCCACTGCAGAGGCCACATAAATTGTGAGTCTCAGTCCTTGATAAAGTGAACTCTGCTTGATTTATGAGAAGTATCTGGAATCCACTTGAGGGCTGCAATTTCAATTTCTGTTCCTTTTTGCCTTGGTATAAACACTACAGAATGTTGACTCTCCCCTCTTATCGCTATAATATTTTACAGTACCTCAAAACCTGGCACCAAAGGTTCCCAACCCCTGACTACCCTTGTGAAACCAAACAGCTCAAATATAAAAATGCAATAGAGTGTAGACCAAAAGAGATGGTGTCACCAGCTGTCATAACATTAAATCAGACAATATGTAATACATCAAACATTAATCATGGGTATTTCAAAGATGGAATTTCATTTTTATTGTGCTAGGAAGGAGCTGCTCCATAAACCTCAAACTGAACTTGTCAAAACATTTCCACTCTATATTTCTTGATGCACCCTATTTGTGTTCATCTCCAATGTTTTATTGCAGGAAAGAATGGTCTGACAGAGGATGAGACAGTGGTGAAGAGCAAAAAACAAAGAAATAGATGGAAAATGAATAAGAGGAAAAACTCAAGTGTAGCTGCTCTTCCCTGTGCTGTATTGTTTTCCCCAGAAAATCCTGAGAGGGGGCATACATCTTGCTTTTAGATTAATGAATCTGCATCCAAATCTCCCAGGAAAAGCTCTATAAAAACAATTCAACAATTATTTCTCTCCTCCCTTCAATCTTTTCAGTGTGCACGCACACACACAAACACACGCACTTAAAACACTCACACACAGTTATTGACCAGCTTCACCTTGTCTTTCGCTCCTGCTCTCTCTTTTCCATTCTTGCTCGCTCAAGTGGAAAACCAGCATACCCCAAGAGGTGTACAGCTGAAAAGCCTTGCAGGAATTTTAAAAGGACACTTTTAAAGATGGTGGTGTACTGTTTCTGCCAGAGGAGCATCCTAAATGTATTTTGTCACAAGGTTTCAGGTCAACTACTTTAATCTATCACTATGTTTGAATGCACACATGAAACCAGGTTACTGGAAAAATTAAGGTTAACACAGGACATCAGAGAATGTGTAGGACATGCTCTTCAATAACTTGGTTACTAAAATGCTAGCATTTTTCACTGACCTGATTACGGAATTACATTCACCTTTATTTGATTGGAGGGGACAGCAGAGCTCATAGCACCTTATCTCATTGTAAACACTACAGTGGGTGAAAATATATTTTTTGGAATTGGGTGAACTGATCCTTGAAGTGCATTTAAACACACTGTTTTTTCTCTCTTGGGAAGAAAAAAGTCTTGGATCAATAACATATTTCAATGCAGAACCGGGATGTAAAGCTCTATATGGGGCAGACTAGAGGATAAATTCATTCATCTAATTCCATCTCATTCCCTCGCTGTGTTTTCTCTCACATATCTCTTCCACTATCTCTTTCTTTGTATTTTGGCTTTCCCTTCACTCTGTTTTCTCAAAAACTCAGAGACTAACAGCTTACAGCCCTTGGGGTGTGGAGCACTGAATTGGAGACTGAGAAGTTGAAGGAGACAATCTTAGAGAAGCTAAAATGTATTTGGTTCTGTGAAGCTGCTGAGACATTGCCGTTCATTCAATGTAAAAGGCACCGAATGTTGATGTTCTTTTCTTCCCACCCAAGTGATTGATACACATAAAACATTAAAGGGTAATATCTCCTCCCTTGATTCATCAGTGTACATCACAAAAAAATATAATTTGGTGTATTTGGCTATGTGACTGCAATTACCAGTGTGTGACTTTGCAATCATAACTGACTGAGTGTGTAATTGTCAGCAGATTTCATCGACCATATGGTGAAAATCTGACATCTGGTCGTCATCTTGCTGCCTGCTCCAAAACCAGTTGTTAAAGCATTTATGTTACATTTATTTATGACCTGATTATTAGTCTTCTCATTCTTACATTGTCACATTGTTACTTTTCTTTTATGTCTTTACATTTCTTTCTTGCTCATTTCTCCCCTGATAGTGAATAAAGATGTCAGTATTATATTGTCAACACCTGTGACTTAGAACAAAATTTCCCTTTCCTCCTGTGTTTGACATCAGTGGCTCTCTGTTGTTGTTCCTTATTATTGAATAATCAATCTAAACAATCCAGTCTGCGATCACTAACTCCATTTGTTTTTGGTGCAGTCATTTGTATTGTGTGCACTACCTCTGGAGTAGCACACTTCAGCACACTGGCAGGAGATATTATCATATTATTGTTATGTTATAGCAATACAATGTATAATATTTTGTTGAGTTTTGCTATATTAATAGTTTTAGTTTCTTGAATTACCTTGAATAATACTTCACTGTCTTCACATTCCTGCAGAAGTCGTCTTTGCTCTCACATCAATAAAATGCAGGGACAAAGAAAGAATATATAATTAGTATTTTAGTGCGTGGTGCATTTTCAACTTTACAGTCCCTCTGATCTTATTACATGGTCTACTGTTTAATGGAACGCCTGCAGGGACTTTGGGGTATTTTCACATGAGGGTAATCCATTCAGCGTTGGTATTTGACTTTTGTCTTTTGAGGTTCTTTGATATTTTTATGCTATTGTCTTCACACTTGAGCTGAGTTTGGATAAGCTTAGAATGTAAGTGTTCATACACCTACACTTTCCAGGTTGAATATGTGCTCTTTTTTGGGTTGAGCAGCCTATGTGTCTCAGCCCTCAGCTGTGTATATTAGTGGAAATGGACATCAAACTGTCATAAAACTCATTTTAGGGAATGTTGCCCATGCAGCAAGTTAAGGACAGTTGGCAACTGTCTCTGGAAATGGGAGTGTCAACAGAGAAAACATCACATTGGATGCAATGGAAAAAAATAAAGCTATACATGATAACTGACAATATTCAGTTTATTAGTTCCTCTTGTGATGGGCATACAGCACATATAGCATATAATTCACCTTAAACAAAACTCAAACATTACACTGTTTATTGAGATAGGATTGCAGGGATCCTGTATTGGACTGTTTTACTATAGACTTAGCTAGGTCTACCAAATAAACTGGCACCTAAGTGTATATAAATATGTGTATCACATGGGCAAGAATGAAAAACACAAATACAAATTTTCAGTTTTGAAGGTTTCATGAAATCTTTTAAGAAAACCTCAAAAATAAAACTAATTAAAGAAAAACAACAACTTTCCACTGAGCCGTGAGTACAACAGCTTCCATGTAAGCCCATGCTGAATATCATCCAATAATTACATGAAAGGTTAGCGATAGAGTAAGCATCATGGTTCATTAAGGGATCACACTGGTGAGTGAATGAATAAACAGGAACACTGGTACAGTAGCATGGTCTGTGATTAAAAATGTTGGAAGAAGTCTGGCACTTTCATCAGCACAGCATACAGATTCTGGTTATTTTGGGTACTGTAACACTGGTTAGACCCCTACAGAGTTCTGCTACACTAACTAGCTATAAGTGATAGTCTATTTTATGCCTGGGTGATGCAATTTAGATAGCAGCACAAGCAAATTGAATAATCTACACAACTAACTTCACCAAGGTCTGCCAGTATCCATATCAAACAAACATACCCTGCAACTGATTACTGTTGTTGTACACAAGCGAATAAACTCAGTGCACCTGTGGTGTCACACTCACACATGAAAGCCCACCAGCACAAAAGTATGAGAAGGTGCAGCTGCCAGCTTCCCATTCTCTGTTTAAATGAGCCTTAACAGGTTGATTCTAATATAGGAGAAAGAAATGATAATCCCAATAGTAACATAAAGTACTGCTCAAAGCTGTTTTTTTGTTGTTGTTTTTTTTTTGACAACAAAATGTACCCACGAGGCTGTGTGAATATTTTCATAAAAGCCTAACAAACATCACACACAAATTCAAAGCCAGGTTACAAAGCCAGAGGAATGAATCAGATTCCTTGTATGCATGGCATCCATTGAATGTGCACATTCTGTCGCTGCATCCTCTTTGCGTGTGTGTGTGTGTGTGTGCACATTTACTATGATCACATCATTATTCTATGCCCGAACTGCTGATGAAGCTGTGTGTTTATGTATGTGTTACAGCCCCATAGTGTGTGTTCCCGCTCAACAAGCTCATGAAGACTTCTTCCATACGCCAAGCAATAATATCACGGGCTTAATGAACCCCCTGGGGCTCACACACAACATGCGCCAATGCAGTGTGATAACTCTTCATGATAGCGCTAACGAAGCTCCTTTGCTGATTTGCAGATTTCAGGGTCAGGGTGATGTGTGTGGCTGCATCTGTGAATCCTACAAAACAGAGTGTCATGATCTGGACAGCCAATTAAAACAATATGCTACAAAAACCCCATAGAAAACATTTACTGTATGCATTATAGACGTGTTCTTTCCTCTTCTTTCTTTAAGTATTCGTATTTTAACAAGAGGATTCCACTGAGAATAAATGAATAAAAAGTGAAATAGATAAAAAATAAATCCAAAATGGAGGAATATTTGATAACAGTAGTTAGAATAGAATAATTCCTTTCTTATTTGTGAGTTTATTTTATTTATTGACACACATTGCCCAGCTGAAACTATGGGGGCGAGGCCTTACCTCTTCTATCTAGACCACTGCCTCTCAAGATACAAAGTGGTATTACAAGAAAGGATGCGCCGGGGTTAGCTGGTTAGCATGCTAACTTCAGTAGATATCTTTGCAACACATTACATAGACAGCTTTGATATAACATCAGAATGGTCAGCTCTTCACATTCTGTTGATATGGTTAGTTCATTTTTTAAATGTTTTAAAAACGGTTCTTACACTTTGTAACTTCAAATATGTTTTCTAAGCTGTGTTAGAAAGACACTTCATACATGTGATGTGTATACAAAGGTGGAATATAATTATAAAAATAATTAAGAGCTTTCTCAGAGCTCTGTTTGGATCTATGTTTATCGCTATGGACTTTTCTCCTTTGAATGTGCTCTATCTCAGCTCTACCTTTTCTCTTTCTGAGACCAGCCACCCGAACAGCTGCTGCAAGAATTGAAACTGCACAATACAGTGAAACTGCACATTTTCGAGTGGCCTTTTATTGTGGCCAGCCTAAGGCACACCTGTGCAATACCCAAGCTGTCTGATCAGCATCTTGATATGCCACATCTGTGAGGTGGATGGGTTATCTCAGCAAAGGAGAAGTGCTCACTACCACAGATTGACAGATTTCTGAACAATATGTGAGAAAAATATGCCTTTTGTGCACACAGAGAAAGTCTTATATCTTTGACTTCAGCTCATGATGAATGGGGGCAAAAACAAACGTGTTGTTTATAATTTTGTTCAGTGCATAAAGTGTTTGCAAGAAGAACTGAAAAGAAAAATCTCCTAAGATACAGTTACATTAAGGGTGTCTTGCTAAAATGTATAAACGTTCTTAATAAAGCACTTCAAATGGAGATGAGATAAATAATTTCAGGGAAGACATTGCTATAATTTCACAGTAAGAAAACAAACATGATAAACTTAACAATGGCTGACTTTGATTTAGCTGCTTTGGTTTCAGGGTCCTGTTTTTTTGCATGGTTGTGTTGTGGGTACTTAAATCGAACAAAAGCATTGTTAATGTGAACCGCAACACCTGTGCTTTTCCTGCTATGACCAATCAAAATATTTGCTGTGAAAGGGCTATTTACTGCTAACATCTACTTTATGTAGAAGTTTCCAGAGTATTGATATTGTTCAGATGTGACCAGAAATTAAACCTGAGTTAATGTGAACATGCAAACAAAAAGCTTACTGTTATTATCCAGTGGATAACTGTTACAGCATATTAAGCTTCTTTAAGCTGTAGGTAACTTTGACTGGACTTTTCCCTGGATTAGCTGGAAATATAGCAGGAGGAAAAGTCATAGAGTTACAGAGGTTGTCTCCACACCTACTGTGGTAATACTACTGCTGCCCAGAGAAAGTAATACTGTAAGTGATCTGGATTTTGTCTATGTCGTCGTTATTTGACTCTCCAGCTGTCTATATAATGTTCTCTTCTCTCTAGCTGATGACCTAGATTTCAAGCCACTATGTTCTACTGCAGTCCCTCTCTCCCAACACACTTTCATACACAGTAACACAACCCCCTACCTAGTATACATATTTTATGAATCGCTGGGCTGAGTTAAGGTTGATGCAAAACAACAAACGGACCCCATAAACACAAAGACAACCACACACACTTAAAACACTGATACAAAAACACAAACTTAGACACACTTTAATACAACACATACTGCTATACACTAATATATACTCAAAGTTCATGCACTTGTTTAACAGCACACACACCCCTCTACATGCATGCAACCACATAAATAACAAGTGTCATAAAACCATTAAAAACATCTCTCAGCAGATTTCAGCAGGTCTATTCCACCATCAGCATATTGAACGTATTGTAGTAACTGCTGTAGAGCATGTCAAACAACTTTGTTTCATTTCCCCTCAGTCTCTCTGATTGGACCGGCAAATGGATGGATCTGGATGGAAAGTAGATGTTGTAGACAGCAGTAAATAGCCTTTTCACACCACATATTTGTACTGGTCATGCCTAGCTAGCTAACCAATTTATGGACTAAAAAATTTTTTCACAAGGAGTAAACCTCAGCCACCATACACAGACAGTGGTTCAGAGGCATCATCCAGTGAACAAGCGGACAGTTGTTGTTTCAGGTGTGTGAATCCACATCTCTAACACTTCTAGTAGTACTGAGTTGGTGAGGTGACTAGCCTAAAATGTACTGCTGGCTAGCTAGCTAATGTTAGCTGTGGTTAGCTCACTAGTAGAGCTTGTGTCAGAATTAAGAAAGTTTCACAGCTAAATTGGCGACGAGTAATTTTAGTGGGCAGAAGTGAAAATGAGTGATGCTTAACATTATGGTTTTACAATGATGAAGACAGTTGTAGTAGAATTAAATACAAAATAGGTAGGATCTACGGGATGTTTTTCCTGGGCAACTATCATGTTTTTCACGTATATATTTTTAGACATTTTATAATTAAGTAGTCTCCGCATTATAGTATAAAAGTATACCCCCCCAGGTTTGAGCTAAGCCCCATATGTTTACAACTTCTGCCTGCACACCTGGTTTCATGGATAAGCCTAAATGAAAACTTCCAATTCATTTAGAAATCATACTACTTCTCAGGTTAATTTAACTACATCTGTATAAAATGTACGACAGTTAATTTTCTCCACACATTTTCAGATTGTCACTATTATACTGTATCTTATACTGTATCTTGTTTGTGTGGATAGTCAAACTGTTGTGTGATATCCAGCTGTATTCATAGACAGTGGCAGAATGAAAGCCTGCAGGACTTTGACTACATTGTAATTTCTTCAATTTAGCTTTTATTGGTTGTTCAGTCGAGTAGCATGTAGCTGCAGCACTGGAGGATGCATTTTCAGGGCCGTGCTCCTACCGGAAATATAGTATTCTGTGACACTGCCACCTACTGAGTTGGAAACATAAACAGACAGACAACAATCAGAGTGAGATTACTGTGAATCAAGTTTTGTTGACAAATGTTAAAAAAACAACTCTGGTGTCTTGGATTGGACAGAAAGGAATACTGGCTCCACTGTGGTCCCCTGTGGTTTAAAGGAACCAAAACCCCTACTGTGCCCACAATAAGCTTTTAGTTGTTTTTTTTTTCTAGTGGGTTTTTGTGTGTGCATATGCACATTTTATTGTTTGTGCACATGTGTGTACATTTTACTGTGTACATGTGTGTACATCAGTGCAGTTGTGTCTGTGTGTTCATGTGTGTAGGCCTACACTCCACTCCACTAGATAATCCCGTTGTGCAGATGGATTCTTTTAATCTTGTAAGTCTGCTGCTTGAGGCTATGTTATACTTGACAGTGAGTGTGTGCATTTGTTTATGTCCGTGTTTATTGCATGTACCTGTTTGTGTTTTGCAAAAATCTGCATCAAAGTCCAGGGACTGCAGATGGGAATTAGGTTTTAGCTATCTCTAAATAAACCTTTATTTAAACAGGAAAAGTCCCATTGAGACACAGTCTCTTCTACAAGGGAGTCCTATATAGTACAAGTAAAACACATTTTTTCAACTATGAGTTGAAAAACAATACATTACATAAATTAAAATACAACACAAATTTACAAGATATTTACATGGACAAAAATGCAATGAGTTTAAATAGAAAGATGAATGTAGAGATCTACCTATCGTTAATTAAAAACAAGTACATATGTCCATCAGAGTGTCTGATATTCTTTTCTTAAAAGCAGCTAAGGAAACTGGTAGCCAATCTTAAGCTTAGACTGGAGTTCATAGTAGGACAATGGGCCATAGTAAGACAGATTCCTCTTCCCTGCTTCTGTCCTCATTCTTGGTACCTTACAAAGTAGTCCATCACTAGACCTTAATGATGTGCTTTGCATATGAACAAACTTTAAACAGATATAAGAAGGCAAACGACCAAAAATAGCTTTATAAATACAAATTTACCAGTGTAGCATCCTGTGCAGTTTGAGTGATGGGCAATATACCATACTGTATAAGATGCAGTGATGTGTCTGATGGCCAGCATTTGTGATAAACCGGAGAGCCGCATGATAAAGTGGGTCAAGCTTTGACAATGTTGATGGACATGCAAATTGATAGATGATATCACCATAATCTAGTTGGGACAGGAACAATCCTGCAACCAGTTTTTTTCTGTGTAGTTCTAAAAAAGCAAGAGTTTAATCTATATAAAAATGCCTGGGTAAAGTTTTGCAGCAAGAGCTTCAATGTGTTTTTTAAACGTGAAACCTTTGTCCAGCCAGATACCCAAGTATTTATGAGTATCAACAAGTTCAATGTCCTTATCTTGCAATGTGTTAATAGTGAGAGCTGGGACTTTAGTATTAGAAAGTGCAAATATCATCGCCTTTGTTTTTTGTGCATTTAAAAGTAGTTTCAAATAAAATAGGGCAGATTGTAATGAGGCAAAGTCTGACAAATTTGCACAGGCAATGTCAGGTGTAGGGACAAGAAAACATAATTGTATCATCAGCATACAAATGATACTGTGAGTGTTTAATCTTACTACAGACATTGTTTATATAGATGATAAAAACCAAAGGACCCAGAACTGATCCTTGTGGGACACCCTTTTTTAGAACAACAGGGTCAGATGTTACATTCCCATGTCTTACAAACTGCATCCGTTCAGAGAAATAGCTGTGAAACCAATTTGAAGCTCTGTGCCCAACACCCACTATTTGACAGGGTTTTGATTAACATGGAATGATCTACTTTATCATTTGCCTTTGTAAGGTCAATGAACATAGCCATACAGAATAACTTTTATCAATCTCCGCTTTTATGTCATCAATAACTTTTAAAGTAACTGTACTGTGGCCAGATCTAAAACCAGTTTGCATGTCATTTAGGATATTTTATGAAAACAGAAAAGTTTTTAATTGATCAGACACTAAAATCTCCAAAACCTTTACAATATATATATATATGTGTGTGTGTGTACAGTACATATATTGTGCATTGTAAATAAATAAATATAAAAATTCTAAAAGCGTAATTGCTATATGAATTAGAAATACTGTCAATGTAGCTATGTATGTCTATGGGTTTCTTCTTATTAGCTCCTCATGATTGTAATGTCTGGCTCTGTAAGTAGTGGAGCAATAGTTCACATCTATCAGTGTAACCTCTCCAATTCTGGCTGCAATGCTGCCAATCCTGTCCTGCCCCATTAGGCATTACGCGCATGATATTATGTTAAAAAGGTCAAGTATCACAACTGTTTTTGATCATATTACCCATTCTTCATACAAAGGCTATAAACTCCTATGGACATCATGGGGCTGTCAGAACCATGATGGCTTAGGAGCGTGGTAATGGCATGGCATAACATCTTATGGCAGCCGCACAGAGTTCAGTAAAGTAATATCCATATAAAACACAATTTTCTTTTTTATTTTTTTTTCTTCTGCTCAACTAAAATAACCATTCCAAAAATGTTAACATTAGTTTCAGCTTATGGTTCAGACATTTACAAAACCAGTATTGCATTCATTATGAAAGGAGAACTTCTACTCCTCTGAGAAACAGGATGTCTATACAGTATGTATACAGTATCTTATTTTTTTGTTGGCGCAGAACAACGCATCAACAAAGTTTTTGTGTCTGTGTCGGCCTGGAATGTTGGTTACTTGCTTTACGCCACAGTAGGAGGAGAGGCGTGGTAAAGGATGTGGCCATAAGTGGAGCTAGCGTGGGTGCATGGGGGCGACCAACCTAGGGCCCACACTGGTAGGGGGCCCACTAAATGGACTATGAAGTTTACTTCAGCTGATTGTAGTGGACACGAACAAACAACAACGGTATGTGGTGATACGCTGTACTGGGACAATTCAGCAGCTCTTATCAACTGAAACAGTCTCTTCAGTCTCTATGGTTTCAATGGTAAACCAACATAACGACAATCAACAAACACACGTTTTAATAAACATAAAGCATAAAGTAGCATTTGTATTTCAAACAAATGGCAAACTTATTAGTACATTTTAACAAACTCCCTTCACCCTCATGCATCATGGGGATTCTGAGGGAGGGGCGTAGGCTGCGTGTTCGCAGTGGTTTATTTACGCCATCAACTTCCACTGGAAGCCTCTCAGAAGCATTTCTGCAGCTAAGCGTGTAGCCCGCCCCACGTTAATGACTTGTCTTTGATTGTCCTGTTTGTGCTTCCACTACATTCTTAAAATGTTTCATTTCTCGTCTTGACAGGTGCATCTAGCAGCTACTACAAGGAGAATTTCAGAATAAGAGGATTTTACCTGCCAGACTTTGCCTACATGTTTAGATTTTGTTGATTTGGTGATTATTGCTTGTTTTTTGTGCTTCTACTATTATTAAGTAGGCTATTTAACTGTGTTTATTGTTGATATACGATCGGAAGTCTGTAACGGGTATTTTATTTTGAAAATTGACCGTTTCTCTGCCGTTTCTGAATTCCTGCCCGGTTCATCTGCGTTGTGTTGCTTGACGCTGGGACGCTTCCTGGACGCACTCAGTCTATGGTTACACTGCAGCACTTCTGGTGTAAGCCAAAACATTTAGTAGAAAGGCTGCTCCGACAGCGGCGAAGCAGACAGACTCTGTGGACTTTTGGAGTGAGTCTGGGGTCATGTAAACTTGGTTAATATGTCTTTGTAGCAGGTGGGCCCATGATGAAGACCCCCCCCCCCCATGCTGCCAGTCTAGCTCCGGCTCCGGGTGTGGCAATGGCAATCCAACAGGGTACTGCAATCTTGGTGCCAAGAATGAGTGGGTCTTGCATTGATCTCTGCCTGACAGCTCAGCGCACTCGTGTTCTAAGCTATGATATTTATCTCTCTTTATTTATGAATAAGGCCTATCTGTGATGTCTGGCATAGGCCTGTACCTTAGACATTCAGCTTTACAGCTGAATTAGGACTATTTTTAAGTTGAGTTCAACTTCCAGGAGATTTACAAGAATTATTCTGAGATGCAGGATGGATACGGGCACTGAGTGAATATAATGGCATTGCTTTCTACTTAATTTTTGCATTTCAGTATAGATATTTCAATGGTTAGAACTGCACTTTGTTTCCTGGGAATGCTGCTTTCTACTGTGTCTTACACAGGTTTCCAAAACGTCAGTGATACTAGATACCTGGTGCAGCATTTCTGTAATGCACAGATAACAAGCAGAACTCAGATTCTCTTTATATTTTCTTTAAATATAAACAAAATCAAAGGAATTTATTATAGTATTTAAATAGGGAACCTCTAATAATAAAGTTGGCCCTGCGATGGACTGGCGACCTGTCCAGGGTGTACCCCGCCTTTCGCCCTATGCCAGCTGGGATAGGCTCCAGTCCCCCCACGACCCTGTACGCAGGATAAACGGTTGACGATGGATGGATGGATGGATGGATAATAATAAAGTTTTCTTTTTTTGTCAGGAGCTCATATTTTTCGTGATTCCATATATCCTGAGGAAATACTGAGGAAAACATTGATAGAATCTTCTGCTAAACTCTGAATTTAGTCATTTTATTTCGTGCACTGGCCTCAGAAATCAATTTCATTACTTTTAAAATCTGACACATTTTATCTCTCACTACCTGATGGAATAAGACTGTTGCCAAGTTCCATGATCTGTAGTTTATGACGACCCTTCCTGCACATTTTAAGTCCTAACAGTACGCCATATACAGCCTCAATCTGCAGATATATAAAACACCTTTTTTACTGGCCTCAGAAAGTGATCAAGCCAGTAGCTGCGCCGGCTGAATTAATATTTGTCACCTCTGGGTAATAAAAACACTTGTGCTTACAGCGGATCTTTTGCTTTGAAATATTGCTTTCAGTGTGTTATGAGCTGACATTTCTCTTGGATCTTATTAGAAGTATATTTTAGCTTGTGTTAGACTCTTTGAACATGTAAAAAAAAAGCTCTGCAGTAAAAGCAAGAAACAGAAAGTAGGTTTTGTAAAGAGGTGGACACTGTAGTTGTGGTCTCCTGAGAGCCCTTTGACATGTGAGCTGCATCTGTCAGGGATACAAACTTTCTGTGTGCAAGCCTTAAGAATCCCTTACTGCAGCACCTTATACTGTATGTCAGGCTTGGGACTGTTGATTTACCTGATATTGAGTTGTTTTGAGTTAGTAAACTCAAGCCATCATAATTTGGATGTAACAGGTGTTAATGTTACTTGTTAATGAGTGTTAAAGAGTCTGACGTGTGTTAGCGTATTTGTTATTCCAAATTCCACTCATAACGTTACTGAAGTTAAGAGGCTCGGGACTGCTCGTTTAGCACTACTAATGTTACAGTTTGCTGACAATTGAAAGAAAAAGGGCCATGCTCAAGCACGCTGCAATACAAAGAGAGCGGGCACTTGAGACCCTAGTACAGGCCAAAAAGACAGCCTTTTAATTGAATTCAAAGGGCCTTATTGGCATGACGTTTTCAGAACAAAGCTGCCAAAGCATTAAAATATAATTTGTCAAATATTTGGACACTGCACAATAACAATACTCCAAAATATACAGTCTTTTCCAAAAGTATTGGAACTGTAAGGCAAATTCCTTTGTTTTTGTATTTCACTGAAGACATTTGGATTTAAGATCAAAAGTATTAGAGTATGAGTATGAGATCAGCTTTTATTTCCTGGTATTCACATCTAGATGTGTTAAACAACTTTGGACATATCACCTTTTGTATTAGACCACAGCATTCTTTAGTGAGCAAAAGTAATGGAACAAACAATCTTAAAGTAAATAACATTTTATATTTGGTGGCATAACCCTTGCTTGCAATAAGTGCCTCAAGCCTGTGACCAAACTGTTACATTCTTTATTTGTGATATTCCAGACTTCTACTGCAGCTTCTTTCAGTTCTTGTTTGTTTTCGGGGTGTTTCTCCCTTCACAATATTTCTGTAATCAACTACTGTTGTTTTCCTTGGCCGACCTGTTCGATGTCTGTTGCTCAGTACAGCAGTAGTTTATTTCTTTTTCAGGACATTCCTAATTGTGGTGCTTGCTATGCCCAGTGTTTGTCCAATGGCTCTGGTCGATTTTCCTTCCTCTCTCAGCTTGACAGTGGCTTGCTTTTCTCCCATAGACAGCTCTCTGGTCTTCATGTTGATTTATCCTCTTTACCAGGAAATGCAGTCTTTATAGGTTTGAACCAAGGATGAAAACTTAGACTAGTCATGCAGAGCTATTTAATATTTGGACAATCAACCTAAAAGGCAACACCTGGGCAACAAGAAACATCTGTCAGTCACATGTTCCAATAGTTTTGCTCACTTGAAAATGGGTGGGTTCAAACAAAGGGTGGTATGTCCTGAGTTGTTTAACACATGTGAATAACATGAAATGAGAGCTGAAATTCTAAACTCTTGTCTCATACTCATCTTTTGATCTTAAACCCAAATGTCTTCAGTGAACAACAAAAAACAAGGAATTTGCCTTACCGTTCCAATACTTTTGGAGGGGACTGTATTTTATGACGTCATCGCCCAGAAAAAAATAAATAAATAAATAAAATAACGTTGAACAAAATCCTCTATTTGAATAAAGTGATTAATTGGATTAAAGAACAAAGCAGTGACTCAGAGAAATAAAACAGAAACAATCCTATGCAGGCACCACTGAAATCAAATTCTACAAATAGTATAATACTAATAATATTAATGTTGAATAAATACACAATACAAAAAAAGCATGCACAGTATTTGAAT
>JAPMOB010241323.1:0-31056 GCA_029875015.1 Lepomis gibbosus
CACACACACACATACAACATACATACAACGCTATACGTACAGTTAGCACCTTGTCTTCCTCAACCACTTTTCCCAGAGACTTGAGCAGCTGAACCAGTATCCAGACTTTAACAACTATTTGATTTTTGTTTTGACAAAGTTGAAATCGGAAGGTAAGCTCTCTGTCTGTTTCAGTGTGGTGTTTTGTCGTATCTGCACTGTGTTCCTAGATCTGATTGTACCGGACTGTGTGAATGTCAGACATGTCACTTTTATGTAACTGTTCACTGACAGGTCTGTTTGGCCATGACTCGGGTGACCCGATGGCATCTTTGCCACAGATGATGTGGCACTCAGAATATGGGTCACTCTAATTTTAAACCTAATTCCTGGCACCACTCAACTCTTGGCTTGACTGTCTGCACAGTAGATGACCGAAATGTTAAGTGGTGTTAAGACATGTTAGGATGCACTATTGCTCTTAGTTCAGCTGCACTAATAAATTCAGTTACCAATTTATAAGGAAACTATATTATGGAAATAAGTATTTCTTACAAATTATTATTGTTGCCATCCATCACTTCAGTATGTAGTTTGCATTTTCCCACGTTAAAGCACTGTGCTGGGTTTAATGAAAAATAAACTTGAAGACAATAAAATACTCTGAGCACCTAAAGACCAAGTTCCCATATTTTACAACAATAACAACAATTTGTTTTGACTCTACCCATGCATTTGTGCTCAGCTAAAATCTTATTTTGCAAATCATCAATCTGTCTTTTCTCCACCCCCCCACCCTCCACAAAGATGAGCCAACACGTTCACTGAGTGGGCTGATACTGAAGAACAACGTGAAGGCCCACTATCAGAACTTCCCTAATGGCGTGTCTGATTTCATCAAGAGCGAGTGCCTCCAAAACATCGGAGACTCATCTCCCCTCATCCGGGCCACTGTGGGTAAGTGGCATCCTCTCGGTCCACTGGATATGATGGCTTGCTTTTACGATGCTACTTGAAATGAGCACTCAACATAAATCTGTTGTTAATATCTACAAAAGAAAAAAAATATCCTCCCTAGTACTATAGTGGAGGACTGTTTTTTTTAATGTGCCTTGCATTATTTGCCTAGTTCTCTGATGGTGTTGATTTTCTTTTTAGACAACTTACTGTCACATTGAACCTACAGCTAAGTTCATCAGTTATCTGGAAAGTGTCAAAAATTGCCAGTAGTTGCAGTAGACATAACAGGTGTGAGGAAATGGAATAAATTACATGCCACTATTGCAAAAATAGCTGAACATAAAATATTGATTTCATATCATGGTGTGCATGCATTTAGGGATGGAGTAACCTAATGATTTTTATATCAGATATAGTTGCATTTTTTGTAGGACAGGAATAGGATGTTTTGCATTGTATGTATCATTCCTTATTAGAGCATGCCCCTCTGAAGGTGCATGCAAATAGCCTTATTAACTCGCAACACCAAAGACGTATCGGTGTGAATTAGGTCAGCTTTGAATGTCTCAGCTCTTAGTCAAATACTACGCATTCACAGATAAATCATGGCTGTTGTCAGTCTGCTCCAAATCAATCTCTGACCTTGCTGCATTCAGCTTTATTTGTGATTATCAATGCAGGAACATGCTGATGTCTACACATGCATAACTAATAGCCACACAGCCGTTCAACCTATATTACAGCAGTTTAAATATATTGTGTGGAGCACGAGCATATCTAAGTGAATGCATTGTGATGTTGAAAGTCGGCAATTGTTTGACTCTCGCTTAGGTTCTTGGTTTTGTTTTGGTCACTAACGAAAGCAGTGTTTGTGCATTTTTAATAGTTTTGTCACACCAGTGTAACTAATAGTAACTCCTTTCCATAACAGGCATCCTTATCACCACTATTGCCTCCAAGGGAGAGCTACAAAACTGGCCAGAGCTTCTGCCTAAACTCTGCCTGCTGTTGGATTCTGAGGACTACAACACATGTGAGGTGAGGAGAAACAGGGGAAATGTAGATTAGATCTTGTGACTGTGGGATCAGATGTTCTGCTCAGTAGTTAGGTCCTTTAGTGTCTTTTAGACATTACACTGCACTAATGATGACAGAAACAGTGTCCCCATACAGACATCAGTGCTTGTCTATGGCATAGAAGACCGTATGTTTGCATGCACTGAGCAGGAAATATGAGGAATAAATCTCTGGATGTGATAAATGCTACATCATCTAATGTTTGATAAACTATGAAGCCTCCACGCCCCACCCCCAAACCAGCTTAATGGCTGAGCATTAGAACCAGACATGAAAGAGGGACTGACAAATCCAGTCTGTATTGCAGTATATTTTAGGGAAACTACTTGGCTTTATTTGGATATAATGGTAATGTAATTTTTGTGTTAATGCCATTAAGTTGGGTTATAAATATGATTTAGTTATTCTAAAATCTCTTTTTGATTTACACAGTCAGCTCATCAGAAGTACAAAAATGTGTTGGTTTTTTTGGAACAGCTTTTTTTTTGTGTGTGTGTGTGTGTGTGTGCCCATATATTATAGCATTCTTGTGCTATAAGGCACCATGGCTGGGCACACAGCGCTGCATGTCTTTATTTGTTTATTCATTTATTGTGGGAAGGGAGGAGAGCTGGGTCAGCTATAAAGCAGCAGCTGGATAGCATCCTGCTGGCCAGATGAGCTAAAGGCAGTCTCACAGCTGGAGAGGTAGCCACAACTACAGATTATTCAGCATGGAATCATTTATTCTCTTTCTGTCCTTGTTTTAATTTTTTTTTACCAGAAAATCATTGACCCCATTTTCTGACTTGGCACACATCCTCACCCAGAATAGCTTTTATAATGTGCATATCAGTAAAAAGAACATTGTGTTTTTCTGCCTTATACTGCAAGTTTTTTTTTATCCTCTGTTGTCCATCATTATCCAATTCTTTGTATTTTGACAATTATCGTTAACTCCCATAATTGCTCTACAGTACACCACTTATCTTTAGTTCTTGATTGCTTCAAGTAGAAGTGCTCGCTGTCATCAGTTTTTGATGATATCAGCCCTTCTGCATTGAAATGGTGGACAAATGCTCCATTGCAGCGGCCGCTAAAATTACTTAGCTTGTTTGATCATCTGGTCTGTGTAGTTGTGCCGCACCCTGATCATTAATATGCTGTCAGCTGCATGTGCCTGTGACATCAGCCGGGAAGGTGGATGCATTACATCGGAGAACACGCATAAATTAAGTAGCATGTTAAACTACCACGCTAAATTGAAGAGCATTTGAAATGGATCCTGGCAGGATTACTCATCACATCCTTGGAGCAGGAATGTTCATATGATTTTCACCGAGCTGTATGTTTCTAACATTTAAGGATGAGTTATGACGGCGAAGTGGCTCTCCTTGTAGCACCACAGCCCGCCTCTTTTTATAAAGCTCATTCAGAGGCTGAGATTTAGGTCAGCTATTTACTGCAGAGGATCTTGAAGTGTATGTGTGTACAAGGCTTAACACTGAGCAGCGACCAAATGTAGCAACTACTCATAAGACAGACTATGATTTTGAAAAGCAGCTTGCAGGCTAGAAACCTTCTTAGCATTTGATGTTAAAGGTGGATAAGTTGGTGTTGGATAAAAAAAGTGTCTTCTAATCTTGTTGCAAAAGGCGCAAAAATACATTTAAAGGCTTCAAGTAGCTTTGGCTAGTCACCTGCATGTTTAGGTTCAACGTCATGGTGGTGGGAAGTGAAGGTTATTTGCACTGCCTTAGGTCTTTTCATGCTCTTTCTAAGCGTTTTTAATACATTTACAGCCTGACAGTGTCACCAGTGTGGCTGTGTACTTTTAGTCTTGTTAAACAGGATGTGTTGAATTTTCCCAGTAATGTTAATTGCAATGATGATAATTCAAAACAAATTTAAACTGTTACAAGAGATGAGTAGTTCGATTTTAAAGGGGCAGTTTTACTGTTTACTGTTTAACTTTTCTTTAGCGCACAACAATTGCAGTTCATCCACAGGTTTTCATAGGGTTGTCAGTGCTGATATTTCTGTCTGTATGCTAAGCCTTATTTTGCCAAATCCCAAACAAAGTAATAAATTGTGAAGTTTTCTTGTAAGCAAACAAAAGTTATGTTAACATTCACTGTCACACACCTAAACATTACGAGACTGGTATTTTGTGATGTGGATCCTGGATTTTAATAAAGGAAACAGACACGGTTAGACTTCAGATTGATGAAGCTGCTATCATATCACATAAGGTAATTTTTTTTTTTACTAAATTGCACCTGCAACCTTGTGGCATTTGTGTCAGCTGGAACATTGAACTGACTGTTGTGGCACTTATTCTCAAAGGCTTCTCCTTGACCTATTGTGTCTTGTATTTTACCTTATTTGTATGATGCTTTGGACAAAAACCTATTGAATAACTGTAATGGATTACACAGAGATTTTACTACACTTTATGTAATTTGTTGGGAAAATTAGTTTGCTTTAACGTTTAATGTTTTATTCAGGAAAGAGTCTGTACTTAAATCAGGATGAATACTGTTGACAGCGGAACATGTAAATGTATGAGAGACAGCAACTATTCATGTCATGCCAAACTCATTTTTGAAGGTGCTGCCATAGAGATCCCTAAATAATCCGCACCATTACTGCCACCTGCACTTTGATATCTATTTTGGGAATATTTGTGGTGGCTGCCAATGTACAGTTTTGGAGTGATATGCTCTTTGTAATGTAGGCAATGGGAAACGTGTGAATACATGATTGCCTTGGGCCATTTGACTAGTCTACATGTCCACTGTGTTGTGCATTTACAGTACATCTCTGCAAGCTGATCCTCATCACTCTGTAACTGAATTATCCTCACTATGAGTGCACCACAGTCCCATGCTGAGCTAATGTCTGCTGATGTTGGGCAGAAAGATGGTTGGATACATGGTATAATTGGGGTGTGTAGCTGCTTTCAGTAATGTGTTATCTTACATTGGGGTATTTCAGTGGGTTCTTTATACAAACATTTTTTAGATTAGTTTCAAGTCATACAACAAGGTACATACATTTCTGTTATACATCTTGGTAACATTAGGAGATGCAGTGGTATCATTGGTTCTGTCTTGTTTGTGGTTTAAGAGCAGCAGTTGTAGGAAGAGCCCCTTGAGCAACCACACCGTACCCCTCTCTACATGCTCTATAAACAGACATGAGCAGGTGTGTTGGATGCCAAGTGCAATGTTGGCTTTATATAGGTTTTGCCTGAAAGCAGTTTTACTTTTTTGATAAATGTCAGTTGGAAATTGGCTGTGTTGGTGATGGTCAAGTTTTGGACAAACGATCATATATGAAAACACATCATCTAGACATTATTCATATTTCCAGAGCAGCAGCTGCAAGGAGCTGTTTATTTGATTAAAAACATATCTCTTTTTTCCCTGACTTGCTTTCATCTGCATGACTTACATTCTTGTGTTTAATGACCTTCCATAGCGGGACTTGAAGGGAGGATTACACTTCAGACGCTTTAGCGTCACTGGAATGCTTGAAGGCCACTCCCATTTCTTTGCCCTTCTCTGTTGAGACACGGTCACACCGCAGTGGGAGCAGTCCTGTGTTCTGCTCCATACATTTTTCCATGGGATAAGTTTTAATGTGGCTAAATAGGGATAAATTACATCAATGTATTATAGTGTTTCCAGAGTCCTAAATAGATGCTACACAATACAGTCATTTATTTGACTAAACAAAGCATAACTATTACAGCATCCTGCTTGATATGAAGGACTGTGATTTTTTTGTACTGACTGGAAAATTTAAGGCTGCTACATAACATTTTATTTTTCTTGATCTGTTCATAAAATGTCAGATTATGTTCAGTATACAGAGAGATAAAATAGAGAAAAGCAGCAAATCTTGTAAAATCATCAAATATTTTGCCATTTTTGCTTTAAAAAAATGATTCTATAACGATCAAAATTGTTGCTGATTTAATCTGCTAATTAATGGTTAATTAAATAATTTCAGCTCAATTACCAAAATTGTCAAACAAAACTTTTTTTTTAACAGAAATCGCTCAATCAGCTAAATCTGGCTTCATTCATGTTCACGAGTGTTATTACATTTTGTGCTATTCAGCTACGTCATGCCTTTTTATTTCAAAACCTCAACACCAGCGAGTCTTTTTATGTGTCATGCATAGGATTTTTTTTTATGTCACCCAAATAAATAATGTTTTTTTTAATCTTAAAACTCCATAATGAAATCTGTGCTGGCTCTGAAACTGGTTCTACTTTGTTTTTCGTTTAACACGACGCCGCAAGGTGATACTGAGTCGTCTGTATACTAATGAGGGAAATTACTGTATTCCCCTCAGTTTCCTCCTGTCTCTGACCTTGACACAGTCTCAATCTTACCTTCATCATCTATTTCATTCCTTTTACGCCTCCATATTTTTTGAGACCGTTCTGTATCTGTCATCTCAAAGGAATGCCGACATGGGAGCGGTTTCCATGGAAACGCATTTCAGACAGCGTCTGTGTCAGTGCTGTTCTGTTCTCAGACTGCATTTTCGTGAGACACTGAAATCTGCAGCATATTGTGAACATGCATACTAACCATCAGCCAAGCGCCAAGTATTAAGGGAGGTGTGTGCGTGTGTGTGTGTGTGCGCGCTTGTTTGAAGGTTATTGGAGCAGAAGTGGATGAATCCTATTGAAGATCATGGAGTCACACTGTGCAAAAACTGGAACAAGATCCTCTGAATGATCTGTCCTTATGTAAACATACATGGTATTACATTTGTTCGCTGCATAGCCAATAAAATATGAACCCATATCAACGATATGTTGAAATTGTATTGCAAAAACATAATAACAAAAAAGTTAACCAGAAGCCTAAATCCATTCCCCCTCCACAGGCCCTTGTCTATAGCTGCAGTCTAACCTACCTTGAGGTTGGGTGGGGGTTGGGCAACAACAGAAAGTCCTTTCAGGAATTGGTACCATCACGATTACTATTCTTAGCCACAGTATCTCAGTAGTTCGGGCTATCACCTGCCTAACTGTCTGGTAGAATTAGAGAGACAAATGCTAAGATTTCATAACAGTGGAATTTTCTACACATTATCTGTTTTTTTCCCCCCTCCTTTTTTGTCTGTCAGGGAGCGTTTGGAGCTCTGCAGAAGATATGTGAGGACTCTGCTGAGATTCTGGACAGTGACATGCTGGATCGTCCTCTGAACATCATGATCCCCAAGTTCTTGCAGTTTTTCAAGCACAGTAGTCCCAAGATTAGGTATGAAGTTTACTTCCTATATTTACCACTTACTTTGACTATAAAGCCAAACTGTCACTCATGCCTACATCAAACTTGTTTCTCTCCAACTAGGTTATTTAATTTCCTCCAAGATCTATGGCATGCAAATGTTCATTTACAGACTGTTTTTGTAGAAACTTATGACCTGTTGAATGGTAACTAGTATTTTTCAACCTAGAACATGTTTTTTTGTCTTTAGTGTTTTTAACTGGAGATGCAACAATTGCATTTTTCCTGGCTGATTCGGATTACTGTTCCAATTCCAGTCCCCAGCTGATCGATCAGTGCATCTCTATTTTTAACTCATTTAAAACTCTTTAAAACACCAAAGTCACACAACAACACGAACAAACTTACCAAGGCAGCGGTAGACCAGCAACTCCCGTGTTCTGTGAAGTAAATTGTTTTTATCAGTGGAGTCTGGTAGCATTAATAAGAGTGATATTCCGTCTGTTTTGTTTAAACAAAAATCTTACTCTTTAAAACAATCTGAGCCTGTCAGTGACAAAAACACTTTACTTGACTTACTCTGATGGAGTGCAATTGCTCTGTTTCGCTGCTGCCAGTGGCAGTGCACCTGCTCAATAATGGACCAATTTCAAGAAATTAGACACAAACGCAAAAAACATGGGCGAATAATGTCCATGTTGAAAAATACCACTTATGATGTAGTGAATTTTGATTTATTTTTGGAACTTGTCTTAACTAATAAATTAATCGTCGCTAGTGAGTATGTTTTATGCAGCAAACACACACACATTCTATATAATTATAAATTGAAATCTCGGTTTGTAGTAATACAACAGGCCTGTTGACAGAACAAAAGAGTTCCTCATATTTGGAGGTTAAATGGGGAGAGGAGATGACAGGGGCTGCATTCATAATGTGCAACATGTGAGAAAAACATGTTTGTGTGGCTCTTGTGTTGCAGGTCTCATGCCATTGCCTGTGTCAATCAGTTCATCATCAGCAGGACTCAGGCGCTTATGCTGCACATCGACCCTTTCATTGAGGCAAGTCTGACTGCACAAGGTTGTCGTTTATTGTCTATGTGTACAGACACCCCATTCATATTTTTTTTTCTTGAACACACTTTGCATTTTACATGCTATGTAATTATCATTATTACTGTTTGTAGTAGTGTTTGTTGTTGTTGTTTTGCACTGTGCAAAGAAGATATTTGACCCTGGTGTCTTTCTGTCCTCTGTAGAATCTGTTTGCACTAGCGACAGATGAGGAACCAGAAGTGAGGAAGAATGTGTGCAGAGCTCTAGTCATGCTGCTGGAAGTTCGCCTGGACCGTCTCCTGCCACACATGCATAACATCATAGAAGTGAGTGAGCTTCTGTGGTTATAGCCTGAAAAAGTAAGCGCGATTTGTGAAGCGACGTTATGAGTTATACATTTGGTTTTCACTGCATGAGAACATTGATGTGAGGCGTGGGAGCGCGTGGGAAAATGTCCATTGCGTGAGTCTCGTGAGACAGCTTTTCTCATGACAAGATTTATCATCACGTTTTAATCTTGCGAGATCTAATGGCACAAGCCTGATACAGCTCATCTGTGCAGTAGACCTGCATTGTTGTTCAGAAACTGAACATGGACACTGTAGTTTAATTTGAGTCAACCCCTTAAACACGAAGGTGCAATAAATACTAAGGATGTGACAAGATTAAAAGGTGATGGTATTTCTCGTCATGGTAAACAGCTGTCTTGCACAATTGTCAATCACATAATTGACACTTTTCCCAATTTTCTCACGCATTGGGAAAACAATTGTAGAACTGATAACATCGACTTGCTTCAAAGCCAGAGAGAAACGCAGCCAGATTATGATCGAATGGTAACAACTGGTAGAGTTTTGCAATATAAAAATCTACAAGCTGAGGCTCAAACTAGCTCTGTTTGTGACAGTGAGCTGCACTCTATCGTAGGTGCTGAAGTTAAATGAGTATGGATTTGTGGTGAGATTTCTGCCTGATCAGAAGTGTTTTCAGTCAGATCCCCTCCACCCCGTCTCATCATAACATGCAGTCCCAAACACCCTTCTGCTTGAAAAGGATACAGCCATATCATAGCAGAGTTTGGACCATGTAGACTTAAATATTAAACTAAAAATATTATGAATTCTCATTGAATGATGATGTTCGTCTCTTAGGCTAATATTACAACTTTTTTCTCGATATACCAGAGAACAGAGATAATGTAGGAGAGATTTTAAATGTGTAAAGTTTTGAACATAAGCAGAAAACTTGCTGAAACAGAGGAGCTATTGAAGTCCAGGAGTTAATAACCGAATTAAAATTTATCAATGAGGTGAAAAGGTGCCACAATCACATTTAAAAAGGTTACTTCCCCAAACGAAGACACAAAAGAGGAGGGAATACTAAATCATGCCTGCGTGGGTGTTGACTCAGCAGGGATGATATTACATGAGAAAAGTTGATACAGAAGAGGCAGAAATTTGTGTAAAAAAATTACCAGATTGCAGGAAATTAAGTGTTTAATGCTAGCTCATATAATTCGGCATTGAAGATTTCTTAAAAACTGTGTTATAACATCATCTTGTCTCATCCTGCCAATATCGTGCCTGATCTTGTGAGCTAAGTGTCTTGTCACACCCCTAATAAATACTAGTCCACAGCAAATGCACAACTCACTCCTATTTGAGTAAACTTTGCTAAAAACTGCAGTACCCAGCCTGTCAGTAGGCACAAATAGGCTTGGTCCAATGCACTGTTGGTTGTGGTCTGTTCATGGGATGTGTTGGTAATAACAAAAATAGAATAATGCCGCTCCTATTCATTAATGATACTCGTGATGACGCCCTTGGGACAGAGGGTTGTTCTTGTGTCTCAGTTAGGCTACAGATGTGGTTACATTACATTTTTTAGAATGAGATATTTAGTTTTGCTAAGAAGAACTATGTGAGATTTAATGTGTCTTTCATCCACCCCAGTACATGCTACAGAGGACTCAGGACCAAGATGAAAATGTTGCCTTGGAGGCCTGTGAGTTCTGGCTTACTCTGGCGGAGCAGCCAGTGTGTAAGGAAGTGCTGTGTGGACACCTCTCCCAGTAAGAACACACACACACACGTGCATCCAATACACAAACTGACACACCAGTACAAATATTGAAAGCTCTTGATTCATATAGTCGTAAGTTAGAAAAGACCTTGTGCTTGGGATGATATCCTTCCTCCTCACCTCAGGACGGCTGATTAAGAACCCTGGCCGTTGACCTCGGCAGTAAATCTGTTACCAAACTGACATGTTAAACTGAGCCTGAAGCAGGAATCGGATGTGAATGATTGCATGTGGACTTCGACCTATCCTTGCCCTTTGTTCTCATAATGTTTCCTCTGGCTTCCTCTCCAGGCTCACTCCGGTACTTGTCAATGGGATGAAGTACTCTGAGATTGACATTATCCTGCTCAAGGTCAGTTTATATAGCTTTAATATTTGTACCTGTAGGGATCAGGATGAATTGCCCCATGACTCAGGATGACACGGAGTTCAATTAAGTTGTTTGTGTGACTGTGGTGTACAAATACGTGTGGGTTTTATAAATCTTAACTTTCATGGCGCTTGTGATTTTGCTTTTGCTTTTTGTGTGTTTTTAAAAAAATGTATTTGCAACATCCTGTTTCTTTCATCCGGTACATTCGTCATCAGGGGGACATTGAGGAAGACGAAGCCATTCCGGACAATGAGCAAGACATCAGACCGCGCTTCCATCGCTCCCGCACAGTTGCCCAACAGCATGAAGGCGATGGGATAGAGGACGACGAAGATGAAGATGATGAACTGGATGATGATGATGATACTATCTCTGATTGGAACCTGCGTGAGTTCAGTGCTTGTGTACATGGAGCTGTCTACATCTACCTTCAACAGTTGCCTCCTTATCATAATAAATTGTCCCTTTTCATCGTCTCCTGTTCTCTTTACTAAGAGCTAGGAACCATGCAGTGTATTGATCCCTATCTTGTGTTTGTGTGTACTGTACCTGTTACGTCTGTGATGTCTGTATGATGTTTGTCCACACCCTTCTTCTGTGTCTGCGTCTCCCTACTTTTCTCCGAACATTAGGTAAGTGTTCAGCTGCAGCGCTGGACGTGTTGGCCAACGTGTTCAGGGATGATCTGTTGCTGCACATTCTGCCCCTACTCAAAGAGCTGCTCTTCCACCCAGAGTGGGTAGTTAAAGAGTCTGGCATCCTAGTGCTGGGGGCTATAGCTGAAGGTAAGAAAGGAAAGGAAAAAGAAGTAGGGACACCACATAGGGAGTAAGGTCTCCCCCAGAATATGGAATGTCTGCTTGAAAAATGTCTTGTCCTTGTCTCCAGGCTGTATGCAGGGCATGATCCCGTACCTGCCTGAGCTCATTCCCCATCTTGTCCAGTGTTTGTCTGACAAGAAGGCCCTGGTGCGTTCCATCACCTGCTGGACACTGAGCCGCTATGCCCACTGGGTTGTCAGCCAGCCCCCAGATACTTACCTGAAGCCTCTAATGACAGAGCTGCTCAAACGTATTCTGGACAGCAACAAGCGTGTGCAGGAGGCTGCTTGCAGGTGAGCAGAAGTGCAGATAAAGCCATGTTATTTTACCACACATTAAGAACCCTGTGCAGCATGTGGACTGGAGCTACCCACATATTTTTCCTTCAGGTGTTGAGATGTATCCATCTTTGCTTAATGTTTCTGAGAGGGTATATTCAAATATTGCTTGCTGTATGAGGTTTTCTTCCCTCTCCCAACCAGTGCCTTTGCCACTTTGGAGGAGGAGGCATGTACAGAGTTGGTGCCCTATCTGGCATTCATTCTGGACACGCTGGTGTTCGCTTTCAGCAAGTACCAGCACAAAAATCTGCTTATTCTTTACGATGCCATAGGAACACTTGCAGACTCAGTGGGGCATCATCTCAATAAACCGGTATGGAAAACAAAAATGAGGACTCAGTTTCATTTCACATTTCCTTGTGAATATAAAATTTGCACATATGATTACACCTTCTTCGTTGTTTCACGTTTGTAGTGCTAGTAGTGGTTAAGTGTATCCTTCTATAATGATCACACTCACTGCTAAATTGCATACAATGTCTGTGTGAAGACTTAATGTATCTGTTATTTGTTAGGAATATATCCAGATGTTGATGCCTCCACTTATCCAGAAATGGAACCAGCTGAAAGATGAAGACAAAGATCTTTTCCCTTTATTAGAAGTGAGTTTGTGATGTGCAATTGCTGCCTGCACAAATCTTTTAGTTAACAGTGAGTCAGTTTTGTTGTGTCAGTCCAAATCCTATGATGATAACATTGTACAGACAGACCACTGACTGTATCTACCCCCTGTCTGCCTTCTTCAGTGTCTATCGTCTGTAGCCACTGCCTTGCAGAGTGGCTTCCTGCCCTACTGTGAACCTGTGTACCAACGATGTGTCAACCTGGTCCAGAAGACTCTTGCTCAGTCCATGGTGAGTGTGTAGGACCCTCAAATGTGTACACACACAAACACACAAGCGCTCTCACCACATTTTTTTTTATATACAAAAGGAGCTTGTTTGAGCTGCTGGGCCTTCTGTGCAGCCAGGCCAAACTAAAAGCTGCTCTCATCAATATGTTTGTATTAACAATTAATCAACTTAATGTCCTTGTTTTGGTTTTACGGGCCACAGCTTTACTGTTTTGGTCCAGTCTCACATTCTCATCAACCTCATTTCCCTTATATACGCAGCAGGCAGCTGTTTTCAGTTATAAAGCTTAAATACCCCTTTGACCCCTCTGTACACCACCTCCCCAGTACCAGATATCTCCATATTCCCTATTACCAGGAATTGTCAGAAACCAAAACACATCTAAAAGAGGATAATATATTGGACTTTGCAGGTCAGGACAAAATAAATGCTTATGTTGTGTCTGGGTAAATTCTTTGCTAATACATTTGCCATATCAGGTTTTATAAGGTTAATAAGAGGTAAGTTTGACTTCATTCAGCACTTCACTGCACCAAGAGGGAACCAACTTCTTGACTGATTTTGCAGTCTTTGGGAAGGCAATGAACACTCATTGTTCGAAGCTCATACACTCTATTGGAATTAGACTGTGTCCTACCTGACGCCAGTGGGGGTTTTTTTTTATACCACCCTGCAGTCGCCAGCAGCTCATGTTTGACTATCAAGTCAGCTGCAGTCATCTGGTGCGCACTTATTATGTCAGCGTTTTGTTAAGAGCTTGTTGCACTGGCTCCAGGTAGCCAAAAAATCATCTAATGCAGGTTTAATGTACAGGTGTACAGGTAAACTTTTCATTGTTGATAGGAAATGAATCCGTATGGACAGCTGACTCCATAACTCAGGTTTTATAAGTAATTAAATTTGATTGTGTAGTAGTTATTCATGCTGAATTGAATTAAACTCTTATCCTCTTTTCTACCATCTTTCACTCTCAGCTTCATCAGTCACAGCCAGACCAGTATGAGGCCCCTGACAAAGACTTCATGATTGTGGCTTTGGATCTTCTCAGTGGACTGGCTGAGGGTTTGGGAGGCACCATTGAGCAGCTGGTTGCTCGTAGCAATATCCTCACTCTAATGTACCAGTGTATGCAGGTGAAAAGCTGTCAAACATGCCACTTATCTGATAAACTGATAAAGGTCACTTTCATTGTTCACGTTTTGTTGTTCTCTCCAACTGTTCAGGACAAAATGCCAGAGGTGCGTCAGAGTTCTTTTGCTCTGCTTGGGGATCTAACCAAGGCTTGTTTCCAACACGTCAAACCATGCATCGGTATGTTCTGTGCCATTAGCTCAAAAGGCCTGTTTGGCAAGAATTTGTTAGCCAGTTCCTAAGCTCACTTGCTTTCCTTCTTCCAGCTGATTTTATGCCCATACTGGGTACTAATTTAAACCCGGAATTAATATCAGTGTGCAACAATGCAACATGGGCAATTGGAGAGATATCTATACAAATGGGTGAGTGTTTCACTTTCCCCAAATGTTCACTATGTCACCATTTTACACTGTATATTTTGTTATGAAATTACAGTCACTGGAATCAACAGTGAACAGATTTCTTTCCATCTTCTCTTATTGTTCCTATTCCCTCAGGGCCTGAAATGCAGCCGTACATTGCCATGGTGCTGCACCAGCTGGTGGAGATCATTAATAGGCCAAATACCCCAAAGACTCTACTGGAGAATACAGGTACCACTCGGTGGCAGTGCTGAGCCAGCCAGCCAGCTCGCCACACACAGGGAGGTGCTCACACACTCAGGTCCACTCAGCCAGGATTCATCACACCCATTAAGGGTGCCTGTCCTATCCTTTAATCTCTATTCAAAAAATTCTTCACAAGCCATGAGTCTTACAGGTTTTGCTGGTTTCACAAAGCATGCAAAATATTTCAGCTATTGATTTGCAACCTTGGGCGAGCCCTGGTGTAAAATTCTTGACAGCCTTTAATCGAGCTAGCCGTGTAAACACCCAGTCTTGGAATTTACTAATGTGGACTGACTGTGCACCATCAGGTGAAGTAGAATACTGAAGAACAAAATGCAAAGCACAGGCAGTGTGTGAGATAGATAGGTGAGTTCACAGTCTCACATAGTTAACTGTTACTGTAAGACTTGAGAAAGACTTAAACGATAACTAGTCATAAATGAGTGAGAGAACACCTAAACTGACTAAATGTAGGGCCCTTAGCCTAGAGCATTTTTTAAAGGTTACACCATGCTCTTGGTTTTAATTGAATTGGAAATAATCATTGGATGAGTCAAAGGGACCATCTCAAAAAAAAAAAAATGTTCTAACCAAGTGTGATGTGTAACCTGCCTAAATTAAAGAAAATCTAGGGACTCTGTAGATGTGGTCCTGTTTGTTTGCTGTCAGTTTATTTGTTGCTTTTATTTACTGTTCTTTAAATGTGGATGCATATCTGCAAATAGATGTTAAATGTTGTTAAGAATGGCCAATGTTTGATGCAGGATACATGAAATTTTTACTGTGTCATGCCAGTCAAGTTTCATTAGAATGAAAGAGTAAACTTTTTCACCATTTTTTTGTATATTTTCAATGTATTAATTGAAAACACAACAGAACACTAATTAACAAAATCAGATGTTTTGGCCATGTGTAAATCTTATGTCTGTCGTAGAGATTTCCAAGAGAACTAGTTTATCTCTGGAACTAAATTGAAATAGACTGCCATGTAATACCACTGCCAGTTAAAGGTGGGAGTGGCAATAAATTCTTAAACAGTGCATGGCAGCACTTTTCAGCTTGTCTTTTATCCTGCACTGAACTTTATTCTAATGAGCATACCATCTGCTTTCTGCATGTGTCATTGGACTGTTCATAAATGCCTGTTTGTTAATGAGAATGTTGCATAGTTTTGTGTCTCTTAAACTTAGGTCCTCCCTCCTCTCTGCCTCATAAGAACCTGCTGTGCTGGATACTAGTCTCCCTCCATGTAGTTGGCTTGGAGTAATCTGTCATTTCTTTTCAAAAGAACAAAAAAAAAACATTTTATTTTTTTCTTATGGAAAATTAACATTTGTGAGTTTAAGGGAGAAATCTCTGAAAGCCCAAGTGAACTTCTCTTGTTTAGGCCAGTCACATACACATGCTACACCTTAGCTAGCCTGTGTCTTTACATTGAGACCTAAATCAAGCTAATGAATTTCAATCAGTTTCATAATAGATTTGAATAGCTGTTCGATCCATATGATTTCTGAAAGCAGATGCCATTGTTTGCCTTTTTCTATGAATGTCCTGTCAAAGTTGTCAATGTGTTCTCCCTTAAACGTGTTGTATGTTTTTTTTAAGAGTGTCATATTTTACATTCCCCATGACTGAAGGGGCAGTAATAATCAACGCTAGTGAAATCTACTTATTATCATACACAGATTCTGTTGATTTATGTCTCTGAGTTGTTTGTTTTTTCTTTATTTTTCTCCTCCCCTCCTCATTGCTCATGTCTTGGTTGGCGTTTGGTGGTGTGTAACCGTGATTGCGTTACCTTAGCAATAACAATTGGTCGTCTTGGTTACGTTTGTCCTCAAGAGGTGGCACCCATGCTACAGCAGTTTATAAGACCCTGGTGTGTATTATTCAATATTTTATTTAATTCATCTTCTCTCTGCTTTCTTCCTATCTTGTCTGTCTCCTGTTGCTCCCTTTTCTCCCCTGTTACTCTCCTCACTCCTCACTTTCCTTCTCAAAAGAAGTCTTTTCAGTTGTTGTTGTTGTTGTTTTTTTTTCTTCTTATCAGTTTGTAATCATTGCCAACCATGTGACTAACCCTGTCCTCTTTTAGGTCCTACTTGTGATTTTGTTTTTGCCTCAGTAGCACCTTCATGTATTATACATTAATTTGTTTAATTTCTAGTTTTTTGTCATTGTTAATTGTCGCTAACCTAAAAGATGCATGGGATCAGATTTGTCACATGCCTGCTGGTTCAACAACAGAGAAAGGATGCAGCCTTTGCTGCAAAAAAGAGCTTTTCTAAATCCCTTTCTCATTTAGTAGTCACCCAGCTGCATGTGCCTGTCCCAAAATGACCCAAAAACTTCTCTAGTCAATCTTTCAAAAAGTAATGTTATTTTCAAGGTGCTATAGATGAGGTTTTGCTGAACACACTGCTCATAGACAAAAGTGAAGTTATAAGAACTCAAAGTAGTGTTGTTAAAAGTAAAAATGTTTGATTTGTTTTATTTTAATCTGTTTTGTGTGCATGCTTGACTTGTTGTGGTTATCTCTCAGGTCATGATAGACAGAATTATCTCCTCACATGGATAGTCTGATATGTGTTCATTGATAAGGACGACTAGTTTTGATGATGATAAGAAAACGCAAACATTATATTTATATTAAGGATCGAAATAGCTTATATTTGTGTATTTCTCACAAATCCAATGTTAATGTATTGATTCATATAGGTATTTGCAGTTGTTATTCATAGTGGCAGCTATTAGTTAGATTTATACAAGTTTCTAAAATCGTTACTTAAGAACTCTTTTTATGTCTGACGTTAAATTTGGCCGTCCCTGTTGTCAGGTGCACCTCTCTACGAAATATAAGAGACAATGAGGAAAAAGACTCTGCGTTCAGAGGAATTTGCACTATGATCAGTGTAAATCCGGGAGGTGTAGTGCAGGTGAGGTCCAGCAATTTGATGGCAGCGAGGTCATTATGTTGTCTCTGCAAGTTGACATGTTGCCTCATCTCTCTTCTCTGGAACAGGATTTTATATTCTTCTGTGACGCAGTGGCCTCCTGGGTAAATCCAAAGGAGGATCTCAGAGACATGTTTGGCAAGGTAAAAGCTGAAAATTGGGTGTTTAACCCAAATTGTTCAAATTTATTGTACTAAATCCCAATTCAAATGGCTGAACTCATTGAATAAATGACAGTACATTAAGATGAATGTTTAAAGTTGAACTATGACCTCATGATTTGAGAAGAATATTCACTTGTGCATATATGTTTATTCACTCACTCAGTCATCCTGTCTGCCCCCCAGTGGCCACATGGAGGAAAGGCATTGTCTATAGTTAACACACTGATAATAACCCTGCCATTCAAAAGGTCTATTTTGAAAGGCAGCACTCCGTTATAACTTGGTATGAATTTCTGGTGTTTCATTTCAGATCCTTCACGGGTTTAAGAACCAGGTGGGCGAGGACAACTGGAGGCGCTTCTCAGATCAGTTCCCCATGCCACTGAAGGAACGGCTAGCAACCTTTTATGGGGTGTAACTGTTACCACAGCAGTATGCCTCATTACAGGGGTCAGTTTCCTCTCCAACATAAGTAGCTATTGAAGAAAATAAAGTGAATAACGTGCTGATTTCAATATTTAATATAAAATATATGTTCTTGTAGGATTGTGTTGCATTCTAATGAGGCATATCTTTCTTTGCACAGGTCATTCACTATGGGAGACAATATAGGGAACCTCTTTTACCCAGGGAACATGTTACCCTTTACTAGGGGGGAAGGGTCTGCCTGCTGAGGGGAGGGAAAGGGTTGTTGACCCCTCCCCAACCTGACAGACGGGGTGGGAGGGAGGTGGTAGCTGCAGTGCTCACTGCCCCCATGCACAGGCAAGGGGGGAAAGGGACCGGCAGAACAACTTTATCATGGGAGGAAAATACATCTAATCACATCTCAATCAGAAATAATCAAATTTTATCACCTTTTTCTCTAAACATTTTGTTTTCTGTTATCTGAACTACAGAAAAGAAATGTAAGCAAAAATGGAAAAAACTTTGCAAAATTCTGTAAAGTATTTGCTCTTCAGTTTTGGTTGGATGAGGAGTTTGCACATATTGAAAGGTTTGTGCAGAAAATGGTCTTCACTCTACCAGTAGAGTACAAGACTGTCCTTATGAAATGGAGTGAAGTTGAAGGTTCATCATGAGATCTCTAAATACAAGGATAGCTTAAAACTAAGGTAAAGCAGCTGATGCTAAGAATGCATCATATTGGATTTGACTCTGGAGAATTTAATTTTAAAATGCTGCATATCACCAAGAATATGTTATCACCTATATAGTTATCAGATTTTTTTTTCAATGTTGCTATTGTTTAGCAGGGCAAGCGCTGTTAATTATGTCGCTGGAGAGCACAAGACTTTCTTTTAAGAGCAGCTTTTCTGGGAATAGGTAGCATGCTTGTATCATTGTGAAAAGCTGTGGAACATTAGTGATGTGTGTTGCATTTGACAGCTGTCATTGCCCTGTGATAAGGTTCTTCTATGACCTTGTAATTTATCTATTTACAGTACTTTTGTTTCCTCTACCAGAGAATTACAGCAATCAGTTGTAATGTAGCATGACTGGGTTTACACACCGAAATTTAGGACATGTGTCAAATCTTGGCTGTGATGTAAAGTTGGAGTGCATCTCCCAGTTTGGTCTTGTAGTATGAATGTGACATGAACATTCATCAGCAAGCATAACAAAGCTTTAGATGCTACAATCATTTATATTGTCTGAGCCTCATAAAGGAAAAGTGAAGGAGAAGCGCGTAGGAGACACCGCAGTGACACAAATCCTGTCTTAGTGATTTTTGTGACATTGGCTGTCAGAACCATTGCAGTCCATTGAATGAATGTTAAATGTTTAATTTTCAGTGTACTGAAGTTAATTTTTTTCCTGGGTGTTTGGCTTCTTGTGCTAAAAGCATGATCTTGAGGATGACTGTAAAGTGTTTTGGGTGGTTGTGTTTTGTGGGGTACTTGGATGCTTTCATCTCTTGCATGTTGGTGGCCCCTCACACCCCAACATATAATGGGAAGGGGATTACGGGAGGGAGGGTAGGTTCAAATAAAGGATTAAAAAGTACATAGTAACCATTTATGTATTGCAACACTGGGACTTTTATAACTTCACATTTTCTTGCTGGAGTGTTCTCCCCCAAACATTTACCCCATAGCTGGATGTATAGTTTTTAAATACTGTGAAACTACAAAAATGTTATTGTCTCTGGTTGTTTTCCTCTGCTATATTTTATAAAATGTGTAAGTGTTTAAGTTACAGATGGCCTGAATGTATTCCATGATGGGTTGGAGAGATGGGAAGATTTTTGTTTTTTACTGTTTTGTTTTTTTATGCCCTGCCAGTCATTTTTCCTCTGCTGGCCAGAGTAATAACTGCAGTATTTTAACCCTTTGCGACAACGCACATGACATGCACTTAAAATTTAAATTGCAAGTGCTTGAAGTTAATGATGTAGCCAAACCCTTCAGAATATGACCTTAGTGTTAACAAAGATCCTTAAGTATTGCTGCTAAAATGTATTAACCTAATGCAATAAGTAGTAGCAATAAGTTATTCGATTGTGAAAGTAGTTTAGTGTCTTAGAACGATGTTCAAAATATAAAATATGGCACTCGTCGCTTAGATTAAACATTAATGAAGTAAACAGTGGTCGATACAGAATATAATGCATCATGGAATACAAAGGCAAAGGCTTGTATGTGCCACATCATTTTGTGTTTTGAAGTGATTTTGTCTGTCACATTCCAGCTGTTTGGCATGCAAAAAAATGGAGTAATCACGGCTTGATGGGGTGTGTGTATGCAGTCCTGTTATTCTTTCATTGAAAGAGTGTAGGTCTACAAAACACATGTGAAACAATCCCCACCATTACTGTGCTGTATTTCTGACTTGACTGCTGCTATACATTGTAGTTGTGTTTCACTACTTGAATATGTGTTTTCTATGTGTTAACCTCAGGTTGTCTGTGTTCAGTGTTATTTGTTATCATTTCCCCAATGTGTATGCCTTTATCCATCTCAACAACTAAAGATTAGTAAAACTCTCGCCCTTCATATTAAAAATGGATAACCATGGGTGTTATTTGACGTTAATGTTATGTGTGCAACACTGCTAGCTGTCAAATGTGATTACAATTGCAAGGCAAGGGGGAGAATAAAATGGATCTTGCACATAATGTACTTTTTGTCAAAAGTGATATCAGGCTACGGTAGGAAATGCCTTGAGAGCAAAGACTACGGTTTTGTTGGTGTTTTGCAGTTGATACACAGTATACGGTATCTAAAGAAACAGGTAACTAATTTACAAGCAAAGAAATAGGTTGATAACTTACAATGTTATATACGTTTGACTTTCTATGAAGCTTTATTGAAAATTTGTATTTTATAAAGCACCCATCAATAATAAGGAATGTCTAGTCAAAGAAGTCCTACATTCTCATTTAGCCTTCCAACTTGATTAGACGATCTGCCTTCATCTTTTTTGCTAGTAAAAGCAAAAACATCATTTTGATAGACATGGATTGAATTTTTTTTTTTTTTTTTTTAAAGCTGCTGAATTTTAAAAAATAATACTTTGGGGCCACCAAATATTTTGGATCATGCAAAGAATCTATATTGTACTGTAGTAATTTTGTAATATTTGTAAGATGATATAGTGGATGTGACTGGTTACCATTGCTTGAATCTGTACATTGTTCCAATAAATTGTTTACACTATTACGGGCCTTTGTCTTGCTCAGATTTTGTGGAGCTTTTACTGTAGCTACTCCATTATTAATGGAGATGTTTACCACGTCTACAAAGTCTTCCTGTCTCAGAGGCCTCTCTTATCGTTTCAGTTTGTACAGTGGCTGAGGCTCAGGTCACCTGGGTTAATCAGGCTTAGATTTTAGTGTGGCATTTAACTTTGCATACATATCACGTTTCACAATGTGGGTGTGTGATTTAATCAGATGTCCCATGATAGGTCTTTAAAAGCTTGTAGCAAGATGATTTACACAGCCGGAAAAAATGGACCTAACTTATTGGGTTCATGTTAAATTTCAAGGCTTAACTCTGAGGTGGTGACATATACTGTGACGATTGCACGAAGAACTCGAGACAACCCTATTCCTCTCCCACATGAAATATTTTTATGAAAAACAAGGTAGGAAGGTAGTTGTATTTGAAATGTGTTTCCTCCCTCTTATTTCTTGGGATAAATGGGTATTATCAATAATAGAAACGACAATACTGTACTGTAATTAAACATCTACATAAATTCACATAGATGACACATGTTGGTAAAAAAATATCTCAATATGCGTGATGAACTAAAGCTGCAAACAGACTAATGTAATTCGCACCTACAGAAAAGCAGCATAATTTTAATTATTAGTAAGAGGAGTTTTTCCAAGTTGTGTTCATAACTTGTTTGGAATATCATAGCCTATTATATGATTAGATTTAGTATAACGGGTATTATGTATTTTGCTGTAGTCTGTTGTGTGTTTATTTCATTTTGTTCCGGTTTTCAATTTAAACAATAATTCCTCGTCTAATTCACAGTTAATCCTGCCCAATCTGCCGCTGCAACATTTTGAGTCTACGTGAATACAGAAGTTTACGCGGAGCACATGAAGGCAGCATTTTGACCTAGCGACGGCCAGTCGTTTGCTCTGGTGTTATTGGCATTATCCGCCATTAGTAGCGCTGTTTCATCCGTCAAAAGTCTGAATATCTACGGGAAGAAGCCATAGGGGAGAGAGAGATTCGGCACAGGCGAGTGGAGGTGGAGTCTGTAGGTGGGGAGGGAGAAGAAAGGGGAGAGGAGGAAAACGGGGAAAGGCAGATACAACAGAAACGGGGGGAGGACGGCGAATGATTTACGCCTTAAAGTTGTGCTACAACAATTTTAAGAGTTGCGGCGAAGAGGAATAAAACAAGATGATAACGCCCTACTTCCTAGAGAATTTCTGGGTAGGTAGTGTTTTTATTCACGGTGTTTACACCGGTGCTATTCCTTAGTATTCTTGCTGTGTTCCCTCCCTATCATGTTCATGTCAGCCAGAAATTAAGTAGAATTGACGTTTCAGAGGTAGTCGTGTGGTTCACAGGTTTGTTGCAGCTGAAGCGGCGCGGTCCGGTACCGCCAGACGTAGTGGTCAGCAGCACCCCGGCCATCATTAATTTTCCTCGGCGATTATTATTTTGCCACCCGGGGTTTGGGCCTCCCTAAACCTATCTAACTTGAAACCTCAAAGAATACACCCCTGCCCCCGCTAATTGGCCCTTTCAGGCTTGCTTGGAATGTTTATGGTCAGCTCCCTGAATGCTATTGGACGTTTCGGCTGTCAGTCTCAGGACTTGGCCGCATACGTCATTTTCTTCCGTCACGAAGTTTCAGTGAGAGGCCAGATGTTTAGTAAGTTAGAGAACACCTTTAAAAACACGAAATCGCTCTCATACTGCATTGGACATAGCTTATATTTTATTTAGCCAGTGCTGTAGTGAGTGTATTACTCTAACTCTACGAACAGTGTTGTCTCTTTCTTTCTACCGAAAGGTCATTTCTCTCCCGATTTGACGTGGCTATGTTATAGCAGGTTGAGAAGTAAAAGCCTGTCATTATTACTCATTAATTTCCTCTTCTGGCTTAACCGACCTGCCTGTCTTTCGCCGATTTTCTTTTCTTTTATTACTTGTTCCATAACACTAAAGTCATAAAGACAGTGTTATAAAAACTGAAAACTTAGGCCATAACTTCATTAGGGCTGACGTTACTGCTCTATGCTAAGCCAGTGCATTGTACTATTGCCATTGCTGCAATGGGTCATGTTTTAGATGCTTTGTCTTGTACTGAGCCATCGTAACTGTTACAAACCCTGTGGTCTCCTATGTTGACTGACCTTTTTCCTTTGAGACCAAGGGGTTTTGGACAGTAGCCATAGGTAAATGGGATGACTGAATATAGGATAAATGTGTGTGTGTGTGTGTTATTGCATTGCTGTGTCATTTTGCAATCATCCGTTTTAAAAGTTCTTGGAAATATAGTGCTTAGATTACAGTTTTTTAAACAGACGTTTATGCATGTCTAGTTTGTTGGCTGTTACAGGGTTGCTGTGTATTTGTCAACCAGGACCTCTGATAGATGTGACCTCCATTCGTGTTGTATCTACCCCAAGGTGGGAAATGCAATTAGGAATCTCTGAAAAAGCTGGTTAAACTAACTTAGTTACTGAGCATACATACTTACTTACATCAAGCTGATTATCTGAAATTAATGAAGTAACAAAGAAAGTACAGTAGTGTCAACCTCTAAAGCCTTTTTATAAAGGAGACTTTATCATTAACTAAATGGAAAATAGGAGAGGCGACACTCCTGATTCTTCAATCTGCCCTTTGTGCCCTGCAGTGGGCCACAAGAGAATCCAGTGATGGCAAAGATCAGCTGTGTGTTTAACATGCAGGACACACACACACAGACACTTGGCATTAGGAGATGCATCCATTTCCCTTTGACTTGACTACAAATCATCACCACAAGTAGACGCACACACACACACGCACACACATTAGGCTGTCAGAGTTGACTACTTCTAAGTTTTCTGATGTGTCTCACTTTTGCACAGTGTACACACTTTTGCAGGTGTACACCTATCTCTTTCATCTCTTTTTGTAATCTTTAGTGAGGCATTTTTGTTCGTTCTTTTCCTTGTATGTAATCGAAGCTTGAATCTCTGATGCAGACAAAATCTCCCCTCAGCTGAATAAACAAGTTCTTTAGGAATTAGGAACCAGACATGGTACCGCAATGTCGCTTCGCTGTCAAAGCTGCAGCACTGGATTGCTCATTGGCTGCAACATTTCCGCTCACTAGATTTATTTGCAGCTCTCAGATGGCCATTTCCCTTTTTTCTGTGTGAAATGTGCATTAGTTAGTAAGTTCTGGCTTCTGTTGATGAACGTTTGAATGTGTGACTGCCCCCACATGGGCCTAAATGTCTCAGGCAGTGGATTAGTATGTCATGTTAACAAAGGCAGAAGGTACTTGGCCTAACACTCTAGTTTTAGCCCTACATTTATGATAAGCTTATGTTTAATGTGGAGTTTGTTGTGTGTGATGGGAAAATGTGATGGCAGTGTGATACGCAAACAGTGATGCAGCCAACAGCCCCGGGATCCAACAACACTGTGATGGCCTTCTCCCCGGTGTCTAAATCCTGGCTCAAGGTGGTTGTGTTCCAGTTCTCATAAAGACATGTAAGCTGGCTTTAGAGCTGTTGTGATAAACTAACCTGTCCTGGCATTCATCCAGTAGCCACACAGTTGATGTCACATCCCTAACCATAAGTAGTCCTTCTCCTAGATTTATATTTGTAACACAAACACAGCCCAGCCTTTGTGTGCTTACCACGTACTACATACAGTATGTTGCATGTGTGTTGCTTTCGGTCAGTTCGGTGCACCGCCCCCGGACCTCTCTGGTCACATGACAGAGGGCAGACTCTCTGATGTCATCCTGCTGTCTACTGGCTGTGTGCTCAAGGCTCTGGGGTCTAGAGGCTACACCAGGCCATCGTTTACAGTCTGTCTGGAGAGAGGAAGTCTTGTTTAGCTGTTCCTAAATTCCTCAGTGAAAGTGTGCAGATACACTTCTTTCCACTGCTTTACCTGAACATACATTCAGACCCTGAAAAGACATCACGTCAGCTGGGACGCACTTGATTCTTCCTTTTTTTTCTTCCTCTTTACTCAGTTGCTAGTAGAAATTATATGCCTAAGACTTCCTAAAGCACATTTAGGCTACTTAGGACACTTTTTGTACTATTATGGGATGAATGCACATACTAAATACTACTGCAGTGCCTTTAAGGGCCATGGCAAAGTAGTTTTTTCATTTTCCTTACAAGTTAAGAGAAATAGGCGTGTTTAAGTAGTTCTACTTTGCACTTGGACTTAACCATCTTTACAGCATACACACAACACCTTCTATCACTCCATTTGGATAAGGAAAAAACTCCCCCCAAAAACTTTTAACTGAGAAAAAAATGAAATATACTTCAGGAAGAGCAGCAGAAGAAGGATTCCTCTCCCACGACAAACAGACATGCTGTATGTAATAGATGTATTTGTTCAGAATAGACCAACAACAACATAAAGTTACAGTATACAAATTATGATGGAAAATTACATATATGCTGTGTATCAGAGCTAAAGTATGTAGGTTACTTGGCAATCAGTGTTGATTACTGAAATACTTTTATCTTGGAATAGATGCAGATAGAGCTGTAATGATTAATCGATTAGCCTACTGACAAACAGAATCTGCAACTATTTTCACAATTGGTTAATTGTTAAGTAATTTCAATAAATTGTAAGGACTTGGCATTTTCAATATCTTAAATTCTGCCAATTTTATATATGTACTTTTATTCAATCCTTAATTGACAAATTGAAAATAATGAAAATATTAATTAGTTGCAGCCCTAGATGCAGACTATCTTGTGAATAAAACAATGTCTGCAACATCAGCTTACTGAAATGAGAGGGAAATTTTGAGAGACTCAAGCTTAGATTCAGATTCCTTTATTCAGTCATTGCAATAGAATGTACAATGAAATTAAGTGCAATCATGATGGTGCATTCCCACGTAATAAAACAAGCATGACAACAAAATTAGAAATATAAAAAGGTTGAGCTTAAAAAAATTAAGCTTCTAAATTTACAAATACATAATAAAAAGTGTGTAAGTTACTACATCTGTTAAAACAGTAGATATTCAACAATACAGTAGAATAACATATAGTTAGCAGCTGAGATATTGCTCTCCAGAATATTGCACATTTACTGAATTGCAGTGGTCCTATGTACAGGTAGTGCAGTTGAGAATATATAAGGTAAAATTAAAATGTAAACATCCGTGCAGTGTTCTATGAATGTAACTTAAAGTATTATAGTGCTGATAGCCACACACTTCCCCAAAAGTTAGATATTGAGAGATAACCATGGCTTTTCTCATGTCATGGGTTGTATTGCTTCTTGTCAGACAATAAACACTAAATTCCCTACACACAGGATATTGAAACTTGTGTTGCACTATAACAGAAAGAAAGTGCATTCCTGCTCTCTTCTGCCCAGCAGATGTGAGATGATAAACTGCACCACAGTGGTTTTGTTTATCTGTCCTTGAAGGTGGTATTTCAGATTAAGGGTGTCAGCCATGTAACCGTTTCTTTTACTCTGTAATCACGATGTTACTGTTGTGTGTGAGAACACAATCCAGTGGTACCCAGACTAACACAAAGCCATTTGATTATACCACTGCCTGCATCTCATATTTTTGTTTTTAAAATATCATATTGTCTTTTGAATCTTTATGCTGATGAGCCGGCAATATATCAATATAACTATGTCATGATATGAGACTAGATAATGTGTCCTTTGGGATTTTGGTTGTTTTAATGCTGTGTATTGTAGTCTTATATTTGTATTTTTACTGAAAGACAAAACATTAACTGACAAATAGGCCATACAATTTCTTGTGGCCCAGGTTGCTTCAATATCGTCAAATTGCTTGTTTTGTGCGACCAGCAGTGTGAAACCCACAGATATTATGCCTTAATATTAGGGGTTAAACGGTACATGTATTGCACCGGACCGTTTCGGAATGGTGCAGATGTGAACCGAATGCAGTCTTTAACGTCATCTATTAGGCTTGTTTTTGTTTGTGTGTAACATGTGTAAATTCAGAGTTGCAGAGTTGCAGAGTCCGGTTCCCAACGAAATACAACAACGCACAAGTCGATAAGATGAAAGCAGTGGGCCGAGATTTCTCAGTAGTGATTGATCGGGTATATGTTTCTGGCAACATGTCAAAGTTGCTAACTCACAAATTGTATCACACGAAGGAGAACTTCACTGCAACAAGGGGAAAAAACAAAAATGAGCACAGTGCAAACACTTTTTGGCATTTAAACTGACTTTAGACTTCGGAAAAGGGTTTTTTTTATATCTGAGTAGGCCTTCAAGCTGGGATTGATAATGCTCAGACAAAATAAAAGATTAAGAAGAATGCTGCACTCTAATCCACATTAGATATTTTTTATTATATTTTATTAGCTATATGTGGTATTGTTTTGAGAATATTTATTTAGTGGAGAACTTATTCGTTTGCAGCAGTATTTTGTTTCTTATTCTTTTTTATTTTATATTATTTTATATAATTTATTTATTACATTTAATTTGGAAGTTTGTTTAAAAAAGGAAGTTTGTTTAAAAAATTGTTAGGTAATTTGTTTACAAAAAGTTCATAATAAACCAGCAGTAATTTAATGTTTGCATTTTTTCCCCTCACTGTACCGAAAATAAACCGAACCGAGGTGCATTCCAAACCGAGATTTTTGCGTACCGTTATACCACTACTTAATATCATATAATACAAACAAAAGCTGCACATCTTCACATTTGAGAAGCTAGAACAAGGGGCTGTTGAGAGTCAAACTTAAGCTTTTGTTGACATAATAATTAGCCTATAATTTCCATGAACCCTCAGGAGTTCTAAGTCAGTGTTCAAGGAGACAGGTGAGTGGGGTTGCTGCTTTTTCCACTCAAGCTTGCCTTCCCCGTGGTTATGATCAAAATCACTCTTCCCAGCAAAAGCATTAGTGCACATTCAACCATGACATAAGCAGTCTAGCTGCTGGACTATTATCTACTTTTCTTTTTGTCCGCCTAAAGCATACACAGAGGGTGGGTCTCCTGCAGTCTGTGCAGTGCAGTGTGTCACAGCCAGGATTTTAAGTTCATGTTGGGATCTGTTTCTGTCAGTGATAATACACTGATGGTACAGGCGGAATACTGGACAGCTCACACTGTTAATTTTTTTATCAGCCTTTTGGGAGCCGTCTCAGCTGCAAACTGTGCTATTGCTCAAACAAGCCGCGATTGACACGTGCACGAACCTCAGCATGGTTTCGTCCCTTTGGGGTGGGACAGAGGGTTTAAAATCTCTCCCTCTAAATCCAACCATAATGAGTACTTCTGAATTTCACAATGTGTGGTTGGAATATTAAACACCCAGTATGAGGGGTTTCATCAATGAGTGTCCAGACGAAGATATTGAGAAACTGGGTGGCACCCTGGTATCACTTCTCCCTGCGGCTGCTGGTGTATATGTAGTTCTAGAGCCCTAAAATAGTTTGAGGACTAAATAGAGATTTGTAGTTAACTTATAAATCTCAGATTTTTCAGGTTTGTTTAAGTTTGTTGGCTGCTCCTTTTTGTAGGATTATTTTGTTCTGAATCTATCCCAGGATTGTAACCTGCTGAAATGTCCAAAACGCCCTGAGCTGCTTCCTGTGTTTGTTTTTTATTTTTTTCTTTTGTATTCATTGATATCACATTCCACATGAGTTGAGTTGCACAGAATGGACTCTCTTCCTGTTGCTGCTCCGCTCTGTTGGAGCTGTGTTTTCACTCACTTTTGTTACTTCCCTGTTTTGTTGACTGATTGGCCAATTGTCAGTGTGTCCTTCACATTGTGTTTCTTGCAGTTCGGACAGTGCACTTTAAGTGTAAGTGTTATCCTCAGTGCCTCACCTTCGCTTCATCACATTAAGAGCATATGAGCAGTATTTTGCTTGTCATGCTGTTTGCTAAAGGCAGGGAGACTGCTAAACTTGCACTTTTTTATACATATCTTGTTGCAACAGGAAGCACATCTGAGTGGTCTGCTCACTGGAGTTAAAAGTAGGCCAGCTAGCTGTAGCCTAGAGAAGGATGCTTTCCTTTCAGTGTCTATTTGCTCTGTAAATATAGTCCTATCGGAGCTCTGGGCTTCATTTTGACACACAATCCTGACCTTTCATCTTAGTCAATGTGGAAAAACAAGGCTAAACCGATTTGAGCTGCACTGATATTGCAGCCTGTAAATCAAACTGCTGACAGAGGATGGCTCCAGGAAGCAGGAAATCATCTGTGACAGTGGGTTGAGGGGAATCAAAGTTGGCCCCCAGATTTAGAATGAAGAAGATCTGCAGTGAACAAAGGGGGTATTAAATTAACTTAAGTCTATGTTTCAGACAATTTTGAGTAAAGCTAGTGCTTCAGTCCTCTAGATTATATTTTATCAATTGACCCTTCGCAAAGCCACGCCCCGAATACACAGCTGGCCAATCACAGCGCAGCAAAGGTCTCGCTCTAACTTTCTTATATCTATGGGCCCGACACTTTCATGGCTGTGCTCTATTGACTCTAATGCAAAAAGAGTCGATTTCTAGCTTTTTTGCCTGTATTTTTCTAAGATATAGTCAAAGACTGCTCCAGGGGCACTTGTAATACTTACAGTCGCTACCCAGAGATGTTGATCGTTCATATCATGGTCTTTTGTCTCAATCGTCGGGAGATGCGGTGGTTTACTTGTACTGTGTGATTGGTAGGCTTTAGCTTCTATCTTTCATGTTTTTCACGTCCGGTTGAGTCAGTTTGACAGCCTGAATACAACCTTCAAATGTATAATGCAACTGCAAAACTGTCTGCTTCTTCCTGCGATCGCTTTTTCCAACAAATTTGACAATATTTCTCTGGGGAGCACAGTAGACAGTGGCAGCGCCGACAGTTTGTTGGACTTAGCAACAGTAACTAAGGAGGGCGGGGCTTAGCGAAGGAACAATTGACCTTTCACTGTTGCCATTCAGTAGGAAGTTAGCTAGCTTTAACGTTAACTAACTAGCATTACATTAGGAACGATCAGGGAACGATCCTCTGAATTTATTTTAGGTTTTGGAAAGAGAACAAATCGTACTTCTCCTTTCAACCTCTCTGGGTAGCGACTGTTAATTATTAGGAAAAGCCCCTGGAACAGCGTTTGACCAAAAATACAGCCAGAAAAGCTAGAAAACGACTCTTTTTGCATTAGATTCAATAGAGCGCAGCCATGAAAGTGTCGGACCTCATACTGCTAACCTATATTCGGGGCATGGACTAACGAAGGGTCTATTACCTCACAATCACAGTCAATCAGGCGCCTCTTAGCTTTAACCCATGATGTATGTTTCCTCTCTCACTGAATAATGGAAGGTGATGAGGAAGTTCTTCTCTTCTCATGTGACATAGGCTAAAATCTGAAGGGTATCAGCTGATAGCACATGACATTAAAAAATCTTGACACATATCCTTTAGATTTATTTTGTTTTTTCTTCTTAAAGGGGCTGCACGTAATTTTTCTGCTAAAATGAATCTTTTTTTATTGCCTGTGTGTGAAGGGGTTGTAATCTGACATTAAAATGATCCACTTGCCGGGTTTGGCTATTAACTCTGAAGGCATTCCTATTGAAGGCTCCGGGTCGGATTTTCCGCGAAATCCAGTGACCATAGACTGTATATAAAAAGTGTCAGTGACTGACACCTGAATGCTCCCGAGCCTCTCGCTGTGTCTACTTTGCACTCAGCAGCAACGACACTGCAACTTACGACATGGAGTCTGCTAACACTA